>PVJA010001828.1:0-118068 GCA_004027025.1 Myocastor coypus
AAAAAAAAAAAAAAAAAAAAAAAAAAAAAAAAAAAAGCCTAGGGAAAAAAGAAAGCTTAAATTTTCTCTCAAATGTTACCTGCGCTGATCTGCCCCACTCAAATGCTGCTTTTCTTTCAGTTTCCATTTTCAGTACTTTGCAATTTTAAATATAATAAATAAAATGATAACATATGAGCTGTAGAAACATGTTTCCAGTCCCCAGCTTCTGAGTTTCTGTTTTGGATCTGATTCACTGTGGCACACAAGCACGCGGCAGTGCTAGGCCTTCAGAACAGAAAGGAGAGGGTGAGAAGTGCAGCGCTCCTCCAGCACTTACTTCTGCTTGCTGCTTTTAGGTGAACTACGCCTTGTGATATTTAAGAATGGCATGCCGGATGTTTAAATCAAAAAGTCACTCTGGTCTTGTGGTTTTTATTTTGTTCATGGAAAGCAACTTTGGGTGTAGCTGTCAAGAAAGTTTAGAGCTGAACCAAGAGCTCAATCGTAAGAAATAATTTTTCCAAAGTCATGATTGCAAATATTTTTTATTGCTTAGCTACTTTTTATCCCTGTTGTTGGGAAGACACTAATAACTAATTTTATTAACACCATTTATATGTTTAAGACTTTATTTCTGGAAAATATATTTGATATTATGGAGAATATTTAATTAAATGATAGCACATGCTTCATGAAAATTCTGTATTTAAGTAGTTGGTAATGATAAAGGCTGTTTTCATACAGTGAATAGGTGATTTTCAAAACATTGTAAGGAATTTAAAATGTACAATTGTTAGTCCATGAAGAGTTTTTGTTATGTCTTTGTGTATGTTTATTCAACTTAGAAATGAGGTTAGGTTGGGAATATCAGCTTTCAAGAAAGAAACTATCAGAACTGATAAACTTACTAATAGTGGTTTTCTTCCTCTCCAACTATATTTTTAATTATTGAACCGCTTTGGGAGAAAATTAGTTCCATAAAAGGATCAGATATGTGTAAAATGGGAATCCAAATTATCATTGCATCTACTATCAACACTGATTAAAAATTCTGATTCATTTCCTTTTTAAATTTGTCTTTAATATATGAGTTTTGAAATTAAAACTTAACATGAGTCTCATCTTGCCATGATACCTCAATAGATAGAAGAGTCTCATCTTGCCATGATACCTTGATAGATAGAAGAGGAGAAATACCTGATTTTTTAATCATAAATATAAATTTATATAGACTGTGAATTTTGGGCCAATGAAAAATTTAATTGAAATTTTATTCAACAAATCAAAGTATATAGACACAAAAACTGTAATTTATGAAAAACAGATAATTTATTAGTACTACCTTTTTCTTCATGTGCTGCCAATATATTTATTGATAACAAGTGGAAATAAAACCATTAATTTTCAATGTATAACTGAAGACATAAAAGGCTAGTCTGACTTTCAGGAGTCAAAGGGGAGAAATTAAGATAATCTATGAGTTACATAGCCTTTAGAAAATCATAGCTAATTAGATCCTGTCCCGGAGCAGATGTAAGAGACCTAAAAACACATGTACATGACTAATCTCAGTTTTGGGATTTTAATTTAAATAGTTCTATTTTTCTTTTGGCTTGCATTTGTTCTTGCCCCTAATTGGACTATTAAGAACTTAATTGCTTGTGATATGAGGCCATACTCACTATTAAATAAGAGACAAGTAGTTAATTGTTGGTACAAGTAAGGAATTGTAACACACTGAGAGATTATTGGTATTGTGTTCCAAGTTATTTCCCTAATAGCAAACTAGTGTAAAGTTGTGTAGGCCATCACAAGACAGATGCTGACAAGAGATAACTGCATGAAGCATATTTAATGAGTCAACCAATATTATTTTTAGATTCCTACCGCTGAAAGGCTTATAAATGCATGCCATGCCAGGAACACAAGTTTGTGTTGGTGAAGTAAAGTCAGTGAGCAGAGGAGGAAATGAATATGCCAGTGTAAGAAGCCTTTGAAGTAGGTAAGAACATATAGTCATTGCCTAAAAGAAACCGTCTTGGAGGTAGTGAGAATTTGAAGATTAGGACCAAGAACTTGGGGGCACAGTGGAAGCACTGGCTTCTTGCATAGCAGGAAGTGAACCTTGGCCCATTCTACCATGCGGCTCCAGCCCACACTATTTGACTTTTATTACAGAGCGGGCAGACCCTTCTTAAGTAACCCAGGATGGCTCAAGCTTGAAATCCACGGTACTAACTCAGAAGCCTGGTTAAGAAAAACCAAACAGAGCATTTTTAAAATTACCATGGTACTAGGTATTGAATCCAAGGCTTCAGGTGCGTGGGCAAGCACTTGACCACTGGACGGAGCTCCAACCCCAGGTCCTGTAGCAAGGAAGCATAACACTAGTTTAGAATAGTAGATAGAAACTGTAGCAGGTTAGGGGAACCTAAGGTATTATTACTATTATTATTATTATTATTAATATTATTATTATTATTTTAAATGTATTTAGTGTAGGGACTACAGAGTCTCACTACACAGATTGGCTCGGTGATTCTCCTGTTTTCAGCCTGCTGGCATTACAGGTGTGCACCACCACACCCAGCCTCATTCAGTATCTCAGGGCACCCCAGAGGCAAAGCTAGTGCAGCACAATGAGGATGGAACCTGGTCCCAATACTTGCCTAAGCAGGCTCTTTATTCCGCTGAGTTACCTGGGGTACCTATTTTTTTTTTTTCTTTGTTTTCTTGGATAAATGTCAGTTTTTGAAAAACATAATCAGTTGAATATAAAAGAAGAATTATTTTTCAAATATGTTAACCTGGGTAACTAGGCTTTAATTTCCCCTAGTGTGGGGGGGCAGTTAATGGACATTATATTGGAAATAGTATGTAAATAATAAATATTGGCCCAGCAGGATGGCTCAGTGGTCTAAAGCACCTGCTTAGGAAAGCTTAAGCGGCTGCAGGGACCGCGGTTCGATCCCTGGCACCACATGCTGCGCCAGCCCGGCCCTCAGGGCGGGCTGAGCTGGCCATAAAAATAAATAAACAAAAGTTCTGAAACAAGAAAAAAAATATTTAAAAATAAATAAATAAATATTGACATTTTAAATAAATTTATCATGATTCAGGGACATCCTTGAACAGTCAAAATCATTTAAGGAAAAAAATGTGAAGTAAGTGTCATCACTACTTCATTGTCGGGTATTAGTTTTTATCTTGTTCCTCAGCACTGGGCACGCAACTCGATCTTGCTCTGTGGCCCCTGTGTCTTACTCGTACCACCCCAACGGCCCATATTTATGGAGAAGAAACTAATTCCAGAGAAGCTGAGTAATTTACCAAAGAGCACTCAGTGTGTGGCAGAATCAGGTTTTGGAAATAATCAATCAGATTGCAGAGCTGTTTCTTTCAATTTAGAGAATTCACATGTTCCTGAAGTGATCAAGGGCTAATCTTGAGTGACACCTGGGACTGGGAGGCAGAAATGCAGCAACTAGAAGAGAAAGCTTCCCTTAACCAGAGCCAAATGTAACGACTTTGGCTTTTTTAGGATGATTTGTTTCAAGAGTAGTGCTAACTGATTGCTAGAGATGTTGGGACCCGGTGATGCTTTTAGCAAGCAAATGCCATTTCCTGTCTGCTGTTTACTCAGCGCTGTGTTCCACAGAATCACCTTGATACTAACTTGACCAAGGCTGACTGCCTCCCAGCTACCATCTGGTCTTGATGGAGGAGCCACTGAATAGAATGACAGCTGAAAATACTTAGCAGCCTTTAATGTTTTATCTGAGATAATTTATTCCAGTGTGAGCAAATATAATTTCTCCTTAGTGTTCCTCAAAGTGTCGTCTGTCTGTCGAACACCTGCATGGTAAGTGCCTTAGGAAATTTTCAAATACATTTTCTTGGTCCTAGATTGAATTAGAAATCAGAATCCCAATGAGGAAGAAAGAAAAATCCCTTAGTTGTTTGCCCAAATATTTTTGCATTGTGCTTTTGCTTACTTTTTTTAATACCAAAAGTTTCAATCAGAAGCATCAAAAAATTTATATGAGGAGTCTTTGTATACTGTTAAGTAAACAATCACAAACACTAAATATGCTCTACATCAGGGCTCATCCTAGCCCCTCTGCATCTCTCTCCCTTTCTCTTTTTTATCCTGATGCCTTATAAAATACTCTGATCACGCCTAATAAAATAATTACATAAGTCTACCGTTAAATACTCATAACTGTCTTAATGAGCGTTTTTACAGTCATGTTTTGTTTTTACAAGAAATAGATATGGCCTTTGATTGAGTATAGCAGAAATCTTTTTACCTGATAACTTCTTCTATTCTACTGATTTAACACTTTTTGATGTGACAAATATTTTCATGAAACCGGATCAGTTCTCCCATGGAGTATGGAATGTACCAACATAGATGTGCTTTACACTCTTAAAAATCCCATCACGATGTTTTAATGGTGTGTAAATTCCTCTTTTTTTATTCTGAATTTAAAATTTTATTTTGTGGTCTGTGTGGCTGTGACAAAGCTTTAATAGATTATTTATTTATCTTCTAAAATTTATTGGTACAATTTAGACAGACAAATTGATTGAAGTCATCCTTTCGCGTTGAGTAGGCCTGCATGTGCTGTATCTTAGTTCATCTTTTCCCAGTCCTCTGCCCCTGTTTAGTGTTTCTTCCCATCTTTAGCCACAAAATTTTGTTGTCATTTTATTCCATTTTCTCATTTTTTTCCTTTTCCCTTCCTCTCCCTCTACTCTATTTCCTCTTTTAGTTGTTTAATTGTTTTTATTTATCATTATAGAGCGTACAAATTAGTATTAAAACAGAAAAATTGCAAGTGATACAGATTTCCACTTAGCAAAGTAATATAAACTTCACAGTATTCGCTGCAATACATGGTGTTGTCTTCCAATCAGTTATATCTATTACCAGATAGAAGAACGTAAAATTGAAAAAGAAGGAAATGAATAAGAAATTAAGAAGAGACAAACATAAACAGTTGAGAAAAGGAGACAAAGAAGCACTAACTGCTTCTTTCTGTAGACCAGCAGACATGCACAGTACAGTTGTTTTGAGATGAGTATACATCTCCTTCCTTTTTTGAGCTGTCTTCCTATTCACAATATCTATAATGCATTTTGGTTCTTGTTTATATTTTCAGCTTCTTCCTCCAAATAATGTGATATTTACCTATGTTTATCTGATTTCTTTCACTTAGGAATTTGGTCTCAGAATGTGTCCAGTTATCTACAAATGTCTCATTTATCCTTTATGGTTTAGTACTATCCCATTGTACTAAGAAAATGCATCTTTAATCTCCTTATCATGTACATTTGGGCTTCCAAGGTTTAGCTATTATTTGCCTGTGCTGCTATAGATATGGGTGTACATATGATGCTGTGGTATGATGCTTTTCATTCTTTGAGAAGAAGCCCAGAATGGGAATAGAGGAGTCAAGTGAGACTTCTGTAGTTCTTGTTTTTTGAAGACTAATTTCCACAGTGTTTACACTGTAGATGTTTCCTTATTCCGCACAGCTTCACCAGCATTTATTATTGGTTGATTTCTTGATTACAATTATTCTTTCTAAATGACATGGTATCTCAGTGTTGTTTTACTTTGCATTTCTTGAATGACAAGTGATAGTAAACTGTTTTTCACATGTATATTTACTGTTGTACTTCTTCTGAAAAGTGTGTATTCATTTCATATGCCTTTTTATGATTTGGGTCTCTAAATTTGGGGATTCTAGTTATTTTTCCAATTCTGTCAATGTTCTAGATAATAGTCCTTTGTCTAAAGAACAACTGGCTAAATTTTTTTCCTACTGTGTGGGTTGTCTTTTCACTGTTGGTGGTTACTTTTACTACACAAAAGCTTTTTAATAATATCCCATTTGTTCATTCTTTGTGGTATCTCCTGTGTAGTTGGGTTTTATTCATAAAGTCTTTGCCTACACTTATATTCTTAAGAGTTCTGGGCCAGCAAGACAGTTTAGTGCTCTAAAGTGCCTAGGCAAGCTTAGGCAACTGCAGGGACTGCGGTCCTATCCCTAGTACCATATGCTGCACCAGCCACACCCCAGGGCAGGCTGAGCCGGCGATATATATATATATATATATATGTGTGTGTGTGTGTGTGTGTGTGTGTGTATTTCTATCTAGTCTCTCTTTTAGCAGTAAACATCACTTATGGGCCATAGACTCAGAGTTTCAGGATTGTACTTTAGCTGTTGGCAGAGGTATTATGGAAAAGATCAGTAGATACACAAGATCTACATGTGTGCATGGCTACTACGTTGAAGCAAATCCAATTCAGTAATTCTTTTTTTTTCAATTCAGTAATTCTAATATGCAGTGAAGCTATGTTTATTCCTTCAGGCTTATGCAGGATCTCAGATAGCTTTTCCAGTCATTTATTGGTTTATTTTAAAATCAAAATATTACACCCATTAAATGTATATTCTATTATTTTCAAGCTTAATGATTTGTTGGTCATATGTGTACTATCTATTCCCTTTACTTTGTTACATGATGAAATCTTTCAGAGAGTTGTCAGATATTATCAGTAACATAATTTTATACCTGCGGAACTGACAGATTATTTCCTATCAACTTAAGATTGTTCAAGTCTTTAATTAGAAGATTCATTGACTAAGTAGTCTCAGTTGGCCTGATTCTTTAGCCAACTAAATTCATTTTCCCAATAGTTGACATTCCTATATCTACTAGAAAAAAAGTTTATATTCCATTTCTTTTTATTGATTATAATTTCTTTCCTCACTGGTACAGTCAAATAGACTCATTTTTAACTCATGGGTCTTAAAATTAAATTCAGGGAGTTATTCAGAGTCCTCCTCCTCCTCCTCATCTCTGCCTGGGCTGTACTGCAGTCGTCACTAAGCATATGATACATATGGCATCATAATTGCCAAGAACTGATTACATGATGCATTCGCACAGCAGCCTGTGCATATTTGTGAAACAAGGGTGCTGACACATGAGTTACTTTTCATCATTGTTCCCAACTTTGTCTAACTCAGTGCTTTGCACTGGACTTCATTAATATGTTTTGAATGAATAAGGAGCAGGATTTTGATGACAAAACGCCATTTTTATGCTGTACTCTATACTACAGCACTTTCTATGTTTGTGGTAATCCCTTACTAACTGAAACTACTTAGGTGTATTTGCATAGAGGCTGCCTTTTCTGTACAAACTGTACTTAAGAGTTTAAAATGCTTTTTAGCCTATTAATTGAATAGTCAGCACTGTGCAACTAACATGAATAATATTCCTTCTTAAAAATAAAACCATTTCAATTATTATTTATCAACTATATCATGTAAGGATAGATGCATGCTGTTAATTAATGTAACTGTCAGTCTTAAGATTTTATTAGTAGTGTTCAAACCACAAAAACAGTCCTGCTGTAGTTGCCTTAAGAAGTTTAAGAATACAATTTTTTGCTTTAACTCATAGAGGAATATTTGTTAGATGTACACAAACCTTACCGGAAGATATTTGACAGACTGAGATAAAACACAATTAAAAATTTCCTCCACATACAAGATTTATGGCAAGTCTACAAAGAGGATATAATTGCAATAATTGCCATATCTGATTTTCTTCTGAGTACTTGCCTCCCCTATCTCCAGCATGAGCCCTGATATTTCCACAGTTACTTAGGAAACACATCTATGATTTAATCTGCTTATTCCCTGATATTTTGGTGTAGATGGCAGCACAAGGTCATTGCGGAGGTGATAAGAACTCATTCTTAGGATATTTTTAATGAGGCAAATTTTCACTTCATTAATAAAACATTCAGAAGAGCTGAGTTCTGGGATCATCCTTAGCTCCAGCATGCTCATCTTTTCTTTGTAACAATATATCTGATTTGCTGCATTAATTTGTGTATATTTCATGTACTCACCAGAGAAATTCTTTAATTTGATCATGACCTTATTATTCAAAGCTTAAATGTGAAGCATAACCTTTTCTCCAGTAGTGTCATGAAAGGTCACATCTGAGTAGTGCAGCAGATCGATGACTGTCACACTGAATGAGGCTTCCACCAGCTCTGAGAGGCCCCTGGTGGTCGTTTATAGTATTACCAGCAAAGCCATCGATCTTCACTGACAGCCTGCAGTGTTATCAACCCAGCACTCCGTTTTGCTCTAGTAGTTCTTGCAAGCATCCAGCCATGTAATCATTATTTTATTCACATTTTACTAAATAAATATGCATATAGCCATGTGTGTACTATAGACCTATTATACCTGTTTAATTCCAAGGACAGAAGGATCACCAACATATATCCCTACCTCAGAAAACTTGTAATATGTTCTGCTTATTCATTGAAGAAAATGACATTAGCATAGGAACATGTGTATGAGAAGACAAGGATGGAAGGTGAAAGAACTTAACTGCAAATACATTACTACAAGTCAAACCAGTTGATACTGAATAGCAAGAAAAAGTACTGTCGCAGTAGCATACAGAGAAGTCTCTCTTTTGCCATCTTTGTAGCGTATGTGCTACAGAGGTTCCTTATCAGAAGATCTTAACATGCATCTTCTGCCTCATCTCATTGATTTGGATTAGCTTTTATGTAACTATTTGAGAACTCAATTTCATGTCTAGATGAGTAATGAGCACATATAGCTCGAGTAACTGCTGCCTAAATCAATCAGTTTGATATAAGGTGCATAAAATTGGGGGTGTGACCTACTAGTGTACATTGTCATGTACAAATGCACATCTGAGCCTGGGGGGGGGTTATCCATGAGCAACAGATGTGTACAGGAAGGCAAAGGGACAGGAAAGCTTCTAACTAATCAACGATTGTCAAGAAGTATCACAAATGATTAATTTTAACTATAAAAAAGCAGACACATATACTGAAGACAAATATATTGTGATAAAATGAATACAGAAAGCAAAAAAAAAATCAAAAGACAGGACTTATATGAGATTGCGTATGAGGCCAACCCTCATATTTTTAGGTAGGTAACAAACAATGCAAAACAAAGAGGAAACTAGATTCTTGGTGTTTTCTTACTTTATTGAAAATGCAGCAACAACAAATTAGACAATCATATTTCTCAGGGTTGAACTTAGAAACCAATAAATAACTTCACTCATTAATAATTTATGTTCTGTACTGGATCTGTGTAGGATCTTAATAAATGTTCACTGAGTACACACACACATACACACACACACACACACACACACACACACACACACACACACACCTTGGGGCAAGATGTAGTTAGTTTTCTAGGCCACAAAATTTCCATGAGGATTTCAATAAAAGCCAGGTTCTCATTAAGTTTTCCTATTATGTTTTAAACCAAATGATCCTTAACTACGGTGTACAAAAAACAACTAGAGACCAACCAAGCACAGTCCGCTGATCTGGGTCCTATACATATTTATTCTCATTTAAAAATATGAATAAAAGGCAAAGGAAAAGTCCCTTTTGTGAGAAGCAGTAAAATTATTTAATGAATTGCAGTTTCAGTTTAAAAGAGGTATTGAAGCGAATTCTAAGAAGAAGCCTATAAAACTAATATGTCAAAGTGAAAGACTTTCTTTTCTATCAGCTGAGGACTTAATTAGGTACAAGAGTTTGTGGCTGAGCCCGAGGACAGATTGTGGTTCTGTGCAGCATAGCCTGGACAGAGAAAACTCTGACCAAGTAAATGATTTTACACCGATTTAGTTTAAAAATATGCACTTTTGTTTGTTTATTTGGCAGTAGTTAAGCTGTAATTGAAGACAGCCAACAGCTTCCCTCCTTAAACCATTCCATTAGTGGACAGCTTCATCTACTGAAAGCAGCTTAGTATCAGAGTTGATCACAAGAAATCAAAATTGAAGGCAAAACAATTGATGTAATATATGTAAAAGTTAAATCTTGTGTTCGATGCTTTGAACTATTCCCACAAAGCACTGCCTCTATTCTTGACTCTGTAATGGTAGAGTTAGCAATGATCAACTTGGTAGCTATTTAGAAAGATAAGAGTTGCAAACTGACATACAGAGAGCAGCACCAAATGCAACCTCACAGTGTACATGCTGTGACCTAGCCTATCCACAGAGCAAACATTCTCGTGAGCACTAAAGAAAGTAATATTCTCATGGTTTTAGTATAAGACAAAATTCTGAAGAACTCATGTGGCAGTAAGAGATTGAACACTGGGCAGGGTGGTGCATGCTTGTAATCTCAGCGCTTGGGAGGCTGAAAACAGGAGAATCACTATGAGTTTGATGTGTGTAGTGAGCCCCTGTACTAAATACATAAAAAAGAGATTGATATCTTTCTGCCAAGAACAGGTATTTCTGCACCTATGGATGATCTTGTTTTATGAACTGTCTTAGTTTCTTTTTACTCGTTGCTGGGAGAAATACTGAACATTCAAAATGAAGGAAGGAAAGTTTTCTTTAGCTCACAGTTTGTGGAGGTTTCAGTCCATATTCGGCTGCACCAAGGCTGAGTGGAACAGGGCAGAGAGCATCCAGTTCATGGCTGCAGAACAGCAACAATGGTGACAGAGGCAATCGACCAACCAGGGCAGCAGACAACAATTATATTACATCAGGTTCTCTGCCTTAGCCTATCCACCTCAGGCCACACCTATAATTCCCAGTAGTACTCAGGCCATAATCTTATCAGTACTAAAGCATAATTCCAGTGGATCGTGGATCAAGTCTCAAACTCTAGAAGTCCCCGCCCCATGACCCATGAGGCTTTGGGGAGACAGCTAGACGTAAACCATAACATGCACTATGCACAACAGTCTCCTGAAGAAGTCAGTATATATGGAACTAAATACTTTTATCCTGTGATGTGTCTTTGTGTTTAGAGGAGGTAAGAGTTATTACTAGCTTATTCAGTTACTAAGAGTTTGACAATTTAAATGGTTTCCCTATTTCAGAACAATATGTTCGAAAAATTCAATACCGTAGCTCTCAGTATTATTGTTACTGTTTATTCCAGTAACAGTAGAAGTCCATAATTAGGAAGAGCTCTGTATGATTTTCTCTCCACGCATTTGTTCAATGAGTTCAACAAAACTGTGCTATCATCTGGGCAGCTAGTTTCTGCATGGGATTTCCTGGGGAGGAAGAATGTCTCTCAATACCAAATATGAAACCCAGGTTGATAAAAGAATTATACTGGAGGACTTTTGGAGGAAAAACAGGGATCTGAAACCTTTCTTGTAGAGAAATGTGATTTGATAATTGGACAGATGGCAGTTTTGCAGGGCCACCAATATGTAATATTTAGCATTGGCAACTAACCACGTCAAAACAGGAAAGAAGCACTGGGGTTAATTCAAGCAAGCAAAAAAAATAAAATAACGTTAAAGAACAATTTAATATTGTTCAAATAGATAAACCGTATGTTAATTCTACAGTTTAAAGATTTTGTGTTGATAAATTATGCTTCATTCATCAAACAGACAAATGTTAACTTTGTACACACAAGTAATTTTGTTTATATGTTTCACATGTTATGCACTTCTGGAGTACTACCCATTTGAACTAATTAATAAAACCATTATTGATTATTTTGTTTACGTGTTTATTCAGATAGTTTTGTGTAATACAATATAAAGATCCAGTTTCCTGTTCATAAAGATGGATTATCCATCCCAGCTCTTGAAAGGCTTTTAACAGGTGGATCACTATGAGTCCAATCTAGTAGTGAGACCCTGAACAGACTGACCCTTCCTGAAAAATACAGAAAATAAAATAAAAATAAAAAAGATGGTTTATCAGTACTCTTTTATTTTTTGTCTTTTTGAGACAGGGTCTGCTATGCAGTTGAGGCTGGCCTTGAGCTGACTTTTGTAGCCCAGGCTGGTGTCAAACTCGCACCAATTCTCCTGCTTCAGCCTCCCGAGTGCTGGGATTACAGGGGTGAGCCACCATGCCCGGCTTATCAGTACTCTTTATGCCAGAAATTTTTGTTAAAGAATTGATAATTTTCACAGAATTGAACCATCTGAGTGTTATATATATATATATATATATATATATATATGTATATATATATACATATATATATATTCTGATGTACATGGATATGCATATTCATTCTATTTTATTTATGCAAAGTTTCTGCCTCAATATTTTCTATTATTGGGTATTATTTATCATTTGTTTTTCATATAGCTGTTTTTTTATATTTGTGTTACAAAGTTATTCTTCACAGTCTCATATTTTTCTTCATGATTTATTGCTGGTAAAGGTTCCTTGTGTGTGTATGTTGTGGCATTTTTTACATTTGGTTTTCTTGGACATTCACTTAGGTCATATCTTTATTAGTTTAAGCACTCAGCTCTTAATTAGGAAGCAAGTGCGTTAACAGCAGCATTCCCTTTGAAATTTTATTTGAATCTCAAGGTCATTTCTTCTCTTGTATCACTAGGTCTGCTTACAATTTCTCTGAATTTATCTCCATCTATGCATTGAACTATAGCAGCTAGATTTTTATTGCTCAGAGTTGGCTTCTTAGAGCTCAGGAATGGTTAATGTAGCTTCCCACTGTCAGCAGTCGGAACCGTAGAAACCAGCTCTGAAGTCTCAGTGGTACTGAAACAAATAAGTTTTCTCAATCATAAAGCATATTGGGTGCTGGGAGTCTCCACAGGGCAGCTCTGACTGATCCCTCATGCCTTCTTTGAGGACTCTTTTCTCATGCTGAACTTGACAGCAGAACTTGGACCAGCCAATCTCTTCCTGGGGTGGCATACTTTTGTGTTTCTTTTGTAGGGTTCCCGTACTGTGGTGTACATGCTCAGCGGCACAAATTTCTCCACTAATCCTTTGCCCTCATGGTATTAGCTGAACTGTGCATCAGATTCACTCAGAAGAAAAAAAAAGTTGGAGTTGATAATAGAGGAAAATTATTTGGTCTGAAAAATTGCTCAGTATTATCACCCCAGACACAGATGTGGCATAATAGTTCATTTTTTTGTAAAAGTAGAATTACTTTGGATATTCACCAACAAGCCACTGCTATATGTTTACATACACACCTCAATATTAAATAATATGAACTGTGATAAAGGAAATGTGACAAATATTGGAATCGCATGTTATTATATAAATATAATAAATACACAAGATTTTATTCAATGTATACGCATGATTACTACGTAGAGAAAAACTACAAGGAAGAAATTTAGTTACAGTCATATATACAACTCCATAGATTCAAACTAAGCTTCCCTACATAAACATGAGCTATGATTTTGTTCTAAACAAAATTAAATATATAAAGTTTAAGAACATTGAAAAAATATGTATACATACATTCAAATATTATATATATTCAAAATTTTATACATATATAATTGAAATCAGTTTATAAAATAACAAGTTATACACTTGAGTCATGAATATAAAAACCTATGACTATTCAGTAAATATTCCAAATACGAAATTATCCACAAAAGATCTCTAGCATTGAATTGCAGCAAAACACAATAATTATTTATGTAAATTTTTGCTATTGTGT
Source organism: Myocastor coypus (assembly GCA_004027025.1). Classification (NCBI taxonomy): domain Eukaryota; kingdom Metazoa; phylum Chordata; class Mammalia; order Rodentia; family Myocastoridae; genus Myocastor; species Myocastor coypus. The sequence goes on from PVJA010001828.1 coordinate 13,523, forward strand.
ATACTTATTGTTAATATGCTACATTACTATAAATAACATAGTATGATATATTAAATGAGCCTTTAAATATATATCACAAAAATATATTAAGTATAACTGATGTAAAATCAGCTAATCTTGTGAAAAAGTTTTACGTATATGCACATCGTTAATAGTTTCATGAGATTGTTTTAAAACAGAGTGTAGGTAATGCATGTGTGTACGTTTTGGAACATTTTGAAATTGCACTACTAACTAAAACCTTGCAAGGTATGATTAGCTTTGTCTAGCCACATGCATGTTGTCTTTGTCAACTTACCTCATTGGTATAAATTCCTACCTAAATTGTCTGGTCAATTTTTGGAACAAACAATAGTGTATTCAGTATGGTTTTCTCTTAATTAGGAACACTAGAAATAGGAGGTTATTAAATTTATGAGAAAAATGGGTATCAATTCTCTAACTCCAAATAAGCTCAGAAATTCAATTCAAACTTTACTTTGTCCTTCCTCAATAGTGATCATTAGTTGGGAAATGTAGTATTGCTTAAAAACAATACAGATATTTGATCTGCTGCATGAATGTTGAGTACAATACCACATATCTTAATGTAGTATATTGTTTTTGAATTGATACATTTGAAACATGCAGTCTTATTCATCAAAATAAACTTTGAAAACCTCTGCTTTTATAATATCTTCCTGTACTAGTTACATAAACATTGTATGTACACATTTTATATACACATATACAGATACATTCCAACATTCTGTTCTTCTTCCTCAATATTTTCCTCAAATGTGTAAACTACTGACCTCAGTGACCACCAAGGCTTACCTAAGGTTGTTAAACCTGAAATGAAAATTCACCTGGTGCTATTAGATGTAGGAGGTGTACCATAAATATTTGTTGAATGAAGAAATTTAATAATTTACTTTAAAACATCACAGAATATAATTTTTTTCAATTTAAATATTTGTCATATCAATATAAATTATTTTTGCACAATTATTGTAAATATTAAAATCTAAAATATGTCTTAAAAGTTAAATTTTATAGCCAATAGAACATGAAGAATGTTTTTTAGAAAATTAATGTTATCAAGTAATTTTAATAGCTTTCGGCATGTTTTCATAGTTTCACATTCTACTTACAAAAAGAAAACAAAAATAGTTTTAAATTTCCCCAAGCTGTGCTTCAAGTTTTTAAGAATGCTATTTAACTGTCAGTTTTGAACACTTTAGAATGTATCACCTCACATTCTGTTTCACCTTCTTGCAGAATGGGATAAAAAGTGACAGATACCAGGGTTTCAAAGCTGATTTTGTGAAAACATAAATCACAAAAAATGTAGGTATATTTTATTTTTAATACTATAACAAATCTTTAAAGGCTACATGTGTATATCTCAACATCCTTTAGTTGATAAATAACAAATATTTGCAGTGTTCACCTCATTTTATGAAGCACTCGTACATGATTTATTCTGTTTGATTTTTATGAGTAAGATGTTCCCATAATTACCTTTCTTCTCTAGACAAGAAAGCAAAATCTCAGAGGAAATTAGTGACATTCCCAGTGCCAGAGCTGGAATCCAAAATCACCTGTGAATTCAGGTCCTTCACTCCTTCCATGATAGGAAGCTGGTCTTCTCTCATTGGGGATGCCTGTTTAGTGATCATAAATATTTCTTGGCACTGAACAGCTCTTCTGCATGGGTGTCTGGATAAGTCTCTCAATATTGATGGCAAAAAGAGCTAGAAAAACTTGTAATTTAGTCATAAAACCTATTCGCACTACATCTGTGACGCAAAGACTACCAAGAAATATGCTCTTCTTAAGCTTCTTCCTCCATCCCTAGTCTGGAGTTTATTATGAAGAAAATACTAGGTAAAAGCAGAACTCTGTGTTGCTATATTTTATGCATATGAATAACAAAGTTAGTTTTATAGAAGACGGATTTTTGAAAAAAATAGTTTTCTCTGTTTTTGTGAGACTATATCCACATAAATTATACTGGTGAGGATAATTTTCATATCATTCACTCTGCTGGCAGGTGGTAACACACGTGTTCAGGAGGAACATTTCTCAGAACACATCTCTAAGGGTTGTTGTGATGGAGATCTGTATGTACAGATAAATTTGACTCTGTGCAGTTAGTATCCCAGAAATCTCTTCAAATAGGAGTGCTTCAAATATCTCCTTCTTTGGCCATAATAAATTCACATCCTCAGTTTCTGTGCTGATATGTATTCACACCTTATGAAAAAAACGTTGAAATTTAGTCAGAAAAGAAGACGATTCTGTGTAGTGACTTCATTGAGAGAAATTAGTGAGTACTTTTGAGGGCAAATATAACAATACAACTTCCTGTGCTGTTCAGACAAATCAATAACTTTTTTTAGAAGATCATGGGCTCTTTACCGCATGAGTCACAAGGAATATTTTTGGCCTACCACCAGGTACTTTGCTTAGAGTCTTCCTGACAACAAAACCTCTCTAAAGTCCCCAGTTTCTGCAGCAAAAGACAATAGGACTTTATTTGTATGGAAGCAAGTGTCTACCTACTGCCAGGTAGCCATAGCTGATGGTCCTTAGAAAGCTGTTTCCACACGAGGATGCATCTTCTCGTTGACATGAGAAGAGGTAGGTCTCCACTTATTTCATAGTGCTCATGCCAGACAGCAGATTGGGCTTTTAGGCTCCTGCAATTTAAAAGTAAGGATAATATGTATTCTAAAAGCAGTGGAAAATGATCCTAACCCATCTAATTTATGAAAGATTAAACAGAAAAATAGCAGAGCGGAATTATGCCATGGGAATAAACCTTCTGCTGATCCTGAAAGACAATCACTTTCTTAAATAGCTGGAGTTTCCTAGCCAAGACATAGCTTTGCTTGCTCTCAGGACCTGACTGGATTTAAGGTGGAAGTCCACTCAGCATCTAGGATTTTTCTCATCCCCTCATAAGAATGTACTTGTCATTCCCTAGCACTTCTTTCTAGGTCTCCCTGCAGCTCATTGTGTGGGAAGGATCCACTGTGAGGGAAAGGCTGCTGCAGAGGGGCCCACTGTGTCTGGGCAAAAGTGCTTTCCGGGCACAATGGACAACTTGGGCTGCTTTCTCATGCTATTTCTAGAACTATGGGAGCTGCAGAGGGACACTGTCCTGAAAAATGGTAGGTTAAAAGACCAACTTCCGAAATTAGTCCAGTAAAAAGTAGCAAGAGACTGGCCCTTGATGGCCCTGTGGAGGTGCTGTTCCTTTATCTCTTTCCTACCCCCAGCCATTTCATCTGTGAGATCTTAATGTCTTTCTTGTTGAGGCCCTGCGGTTCTCCCTACCATTGCTTACACCTGAGAACATTCTAACCTAATAAGCTTGCTCTTTCATCTGCCAGTAATTGGAAAATGATGTAAGTGAAAGGTAAGAGAAACAATTAGGGCTAATCATTTCTGTTTATCACACAGAGTTAATTAATTTGGAAACTGTATTTGTATTTTGTTTTCCATTATTGTGCATATGTGTGTCTCTGTGTTCTTCTGGATGACTTGCGAGTCTTATCAATATTTCCTGAAATGTCTTTGTTAATGACTTTTGCTTTGGTTATCATTCAAACCTCTTAAAGAAGTTGAGATTTTAGGTTTTAGTTAATTTAAGAGATGGAGTGGGAGGAGGTAGATTATGATTGTCAATTACTTTTTTAGAGAGAGAACATTTGTAATTAGATCTACAATTAACTTTGAATAATTCAACAGTGTGCTGTGCTGTTGAAATGAATTTAACAACACAGATGTTTTAAATGACAATATATAGTTACTCATAATAACCCCTTTGTAGAATCTCATGATCATGTAAGGTCATTTAGAAAGAATTATGAGTTTATGCATAATAAGTCAGTGTTTTTCAATTTAGGAGAATGAATACAGCATGATTTTTATCACCTTATCTTTCCTTGCCTTTCCTTGCAGCTAATTATATACATGAGTCCGATAGAATGTGGATTCATGTTTGTTTCACATACTATCTGTATTGATAATAGTAATAATCAGGTACAGAAAAAGTATGTGCCAGGCTCTGTGCTTTGCATATCAATTCCTTTACTCTTCACAAACACACTCAGAGATGGTTATTATTATCACATCTTTTCAAATCAGGATACAAAGGCACTGGGAGGCAAAGTGAGACATTCAAATGCAAGACATCCAGTAGTTCAAAACAATTCAAAGCCAAGATATCTGTCGAACGATTATCCTCTGATATCTGTGGCATACCCACAGTTTAGCTCATAAAAAGTAGGTAAACATAAATTCCCGTGAAGATCAGATCGTAATCATACTTAATGCTGCCTGCGATTTATGTTTGTGCAGTATGTGCTGTTAAGTGCTTGAATGTATGATCCCATTTAATCCTCAGAGTAATCCCCTTAATTAGGTATTATTATTATTCAGTTTTATAGGTGAGCAAAATAAGATTCAGAAAATAAGTTGCCGAAGGCCCTCAGCTTTCAAGGGACACACAGACCTTTTAGGGCATGTCATGTCTACCTAAAGATTATGTATGCTGTTGAGCGGCTCGGCTTAATAAAAAGAGTAGCATCATCCCACATCTTGCACATTACACCTGTATTGTTCTACCATCGCTCATGGTTCAATTTCCTGTGCTAGGGGAGATAGCTCAGTAGGATAAGCGTTTGTCTAGCAAGTGCAAGGGCCTGAGTTCAATCTCTGGTTCTGAAAAAAAAAAATTCAAACAATAGTGTTAGTAATTTTAAGGGGTCTTTCAGAATAGCTTAGTGGTTTAAATGCTTTGGACTGCAATCCCAGTCAGGCACAGGGGTCAGCGGTTTGATCCCCAATCCTACCCAACCCCCCAAAAAAACCATCTTATGCCAAATTTTTCCTAATTAATAAAATAATTGAATTGTGTGTATTTGATATGTAAATAAAATGACTATTGCATTATTTGCTCTGTAGCTCCTATTATTGAATAATAAGTCAGTGAAGTTGGCAGAAATGAGCTACCCATAGCGAGATTTCAATTTAACTCTGGAGAGCCTTGGATGTTTCCACTTTAAGCAGCAATGTTTGGTGGCACTCTTTATTTGGCAAACTGAGAACTCAGGTAACAGTAGTGTCATCCGATGAATAGTCCTTGCTTCTTGGCAGCATTTCTGGGGATTAATCTCCTGAGCACACTCCTAGTTTGTAATAGTAACATAATATTTAAAAATCATTAGAAGATATTTGACATGTTAAGTGATATAAAAAAGAGAAAAAGCTTGCAATTTTCTGTGCCTAAAATGATTGACATGAGCCAGGCATGATGGTGCACACCCACATGCCTGCATGCAGACACCTAAGGCAGGAGGACTGCTACAAGTTCAAGGCTACTCTGGGTATGTAGTGTGTTCAAGCCCAGCCTGATCTATATAGTCATATCTTGCCTCAGAAAACAGAACAAAAAAGATTGACATATAAGCACATCATCTCCATTTTTGAATCAGAGATATTGTTGTAATAATTTAGCAAATTCTAACCCAGGTAAGAGTCTAGAAGACTTGTCTTAGACTATAACTAGGTCTTGTAAGATGGAATAAGATGGAGAGAGCCCAGTTTTTGGCAAAGAACAACAAATATAGTGGAGATATCTGAAAGCTAACAGGGAAAAAAAAGCCACATTAAATCTAATACAGTGGGAAAACTGGGTTAATTCCAAAAATAATTTTAAAAATGGCAAGGGAATACTCAGGAGACAGCACAAAAGAAGAGAAGAGACAAGCGAGTGGGTGGAAGAGCTGGAATTCAGGGGCTGAAAAGAGCAATGGGAAGTTCATCAGATGCTAATATATTGTGTGGTGTTCATGGTGAGCAAATGTTTACAATTTCAAAGTGAAAATTAAGTCTTCGGCCTTGTTTGGGGCCTAACGCTGTGCAGTTTTTGTGCTGATCTGGGTACTATTCTTTTGTGGTGGAGCCCGCATCCTGAGCATGCATCACAAAACAGAGCTGACAACAAACATACATTTATAACACTCATTTCCATCTACATTGTGCATACATAGGTAATTAAAGAGAAAACAATATGGCAAAACGAGAAGATTTACTGCTAGAGAAATGAATAAATAGGCATGAAAAATCCTTGGATGCTGTAAAAAGGATGGTATACCATTTTCAAATAGTTCATCTCAGAATTGACAAAGTACTACCTTTGAGCACATGGCACCATACATTCGAGAACGTAGAGATTATGAGACCTTTATGAGTTTAATACTACATAGTAAAATATCAAGATTAAAATCTTTATAGGGAAACATATTTTTGAAGCCATTTTCAAACCACAGTGACAGTAGTGTATAAGAAGATAATTAGCATATTCTACACATCTACTGTGTAACAGAAAGTGTGCTTCATGTATACGATCATTTTTAGTAGAACTGGCATGTATTTACCCTCTGGAATCTGGGTGGTCTCTGCAACCCACAAATCTATTCTCCATACTTTCAGCACAGAGTATGTGCTCAGTGAAAATAGCCACCTGTTAGGTGTTGTGCTTTCTTTTCCTTAGAAATGCCAGGGTTTTCATGACTTCCACCATTTGGAAATCTCATCTGTTCCAATTTGATTGGTTATATTTTTTGCTCTCCATTGTAACACAGTGTATCAATATGACCTTAGCTCATAGGAAAGAAAAAAAAAAATTCTACCAAACTGACAGTTGTTATGATTTGTGTATAGGTGGCCCCCAAAGCCTCATGCAGTCATAGGGCAGCTTCTGGAATTTGTAATTGATTATTGTGGAAATGGTTTCTACACATGCCCTGGTGTAGGGATCCATTGATCTTACTGTGAACGGTTCAACCCCTGGGAGACACAGTAGTAGGAATGAGAAAGATGAGCAAAACGAAAAGTTGGGCTAGGTGGTTGTCAGTTTGCCTGATGGGCAAGACTAACTCAACACACACAGAAACAATCCTTTATTTATACTTCCACAAAGTTTGCATCGCATGACACAAGGCTACCCAGCAACCAATAGCTGGCCTGAACCAGACAGGATGTTTTTTTCTCAACAGGATGTTTTTCTCAGCTCTGGGGTAGCTTGCTGCTCCAGGCATGGAGGACCAGTCCCACCTACACACATTTGACCAAATTCCTGGCTTGTGTGGCTCCCAAAACCCTGGGGCAGGTGATTTGCATTTCAATGTAAGGAAGGAAGAGAAGTTAGCTGTTTGAACTGCTGCCAGCTCTCCCTGTGCTCTTGCTCTTAGCGGCTGCCATGAAAGGTTGCCCTCTGCCATGTGCCACTCTGCCTTTGAACCAGCTGAATATGGATTGAAACCTCCAGTAACTGGAAGCTAAATAAACCTTTCTTTCCCTCATTTTTAGTGTGGGATATTTGTCCCAGCAATGAGAGAAGAATAACTAAGACAGCAGTGTACACACAGGCTTGATGTTTCTTTGGGATTGCAAGAATCTTGTTCCAGGATGGTCTTGGTAACATTTCCTGCTCAGTATCTAGAAGTGTGAAGGTAGAATGTTTAAGGTTTAAATTTCTAGACTTGTGAAATTTCATATCTGAATTAACAAGAGAGGGGAGATTATTATATCTCTGAGTCCAAGAAGCACATGAACATTAATTCATACCAAACACAACAGCTATGGCATTTCATTCCTATATACTTTTCAACTATAAATGCATGTATATTAAATAGTGAGATTCTATTTTATGTTTTAAGATTATCAAAAGTGATCAAATGACTTATCTATTACCCACATGAAGATAACTATAGTTTAATATTTTTGTCTAAGTTTTTAAGTTTAGTTATCATTGTTTTGAATAAGTAGGAAAATCAGTGTTCTACAAATTTTGATTCATCAAATCGAAAGTACACAACTTACCTTGTATTCTTAAGTATAGTTGATACTATGCTTCAGATTAGCACACTGCATAAAACAAATTGGTCTATCAGCTTTTCTTCCTTGTTTTTTTTTTTTTCATTTTATGTATTAAAATTATGTCCTGCCGCAGATTCCATTATACAAGCTCTAAGAAATAAGAGCCATTTTCTACGCTGGAAGTAGGTTTTATAGACTATGTATTGTTGACTTCTGTTTCTAATTCAAATCAGATAATCAGATGCAAATAGATCACAAGTTGACAAGAATGAACAAGAGGCTTGTGGGTTGATAAAATTCAGTCACTGTGATGAAAATGCTCATAGATTGTCTCTGCTAAGACTTACTATATTCATATAGTAAGTGTATTTGTTATCATATTTGGTTTCGTACAAGTCAAATGCCAAATAAAATTAAATAAGTGGAAAATTCATTTGGATCTTAGAGTATTTGATGGACCATGCATGTTTATGATTGCCTCCCACATATTATATTAAAGAAATGAGGATTGTATGCCATTTGTTATGATAGCAATGGTGACATTCAATAATGATCAAATTGTATAAACATATAAAGACTCACATGACTTTAGAAGATTCAAAGCCAGATAAGTTTCTTTTGGGGATATTAAGGGAAGCAAACTTCACTATTTTTCAATATTATAAAATAAGCTTTACTAGTCCCTAAGGTAAAATCAAACTGTGCATTTAAATATAGATATTAATAACTCAAGCTATGGCTTTCTTTAGAAAGCTGTTAAGTGTCATTAGATATTTATTATAGGTATGAATGTGAGTCAAATTCTTAGTGACACATCCAGAGTAAATTTTGAACAGTTCATCTTTTATCATTTATCACACTGGATGGAGTAAGTTACTAGTTACTTAATAAAGTGAATCCTGATACATATATTATTCAGGAATTATTGATGACATTTTAATAATTCAAGATATAAAAATTTAGTTTCAGTATGTCTGTACTAGCACAATTCATTCTAATAATTCTAATTATTATAGTTCAATGATTCTAAATAGTTTGCTGTTAGTTACTACATATAAGATAAAAAAAGATTTCTTGATATCTACTTCATTTTCTAAAATGAAAATTAATTTACTACTATTCATGTGCAACTCTTGATTATATTATGCATATTTTTAAAAATAAGACTGGCAAAGCATAATTTCTGTGATCTTTTTTCTTTTTTGTCATTTTTGACTATGTGCTTGTTTTGAAAGCTTACCAAACTATTGACCAAGATTATCTTCAAAACTTTTCACGTCCATAATAAAAAACTCATTTTCACAGTAAAATCTCTGAATCTCTGAATTTTAAAATCTCTGAATTTTCATGTCATATTAAATAAATGATCACAGTTTAGTATCTTCAATTATGTAAGAAATACAATTGTCAACTGAATTTGCTAGACAAGCTACTACATGTAAATCAAACAAATAAAATTATTCAGTGCCCTTAATTGGATTAACTACATATAGGTTGGTTATTTTAAAACATAAGTGTTGCAAATGGTCGAGCTTTATATACATTCCTCTTTTATTATTTTCTAAGTCTGAAAAGATTCTAAATTTAAGACAGGCATAGGAGTTTAAGATAGAGTGTCCTTAAGTGGAGAAGATTTTTAAAGATCAGAAGTTCCTCAGTACATAAACATAGAACTTACTTATGATCCAGCTATCCCACAACTGGACATATATATGGAAAGAAAATGAAACCAACGCACCAAAAAGATACGTGCACTGTCATATTTACTGCAGCAATATTTATAATTCACAATGTAATATTTATAAGTCTATTAAATCACAGTTGACGAATATGGAATACTATTGAGCTATGATGAAGCATGAATTTCTGTCATTTCAATTATATCAGTGAATCTTGAAGCCATCATCAAAAGTGTTATAAATCAGGCACAGAGTGACAAACACAACACAATCTAATTCATAAGTGGCATGCATAAGTATCTGACACTATAAATGTGGAATATTGCATTGGTTACCTGAGACTGAGGACAGGCAGAGGAAGAAAAACAGGAGAGAAGTTGGTCAGTGTGTACAATGTGATTATGTGATGGAAGAAATTAATTCTGATTTATATGAAACAGCAGGTGAATATAACTTACAACAATGTGTCATGTATCTTCAAAGAGACAAGGAAATTGTGTGGTTTTGCAATAATGTTGAGGATCTCAAGTAATGGATATGCTTGTTACCCTGAGGAGATACTGCCCCAGGTACACATAGCTCAAAACATCACATGGTGCTTCATTAATGCGCATAAATAAGAATGAGTGAAACAGTGTTTAAAAATTAAAATATTGAGACTTATCTGCCTAAGTCTATCATTAATAACTGCAATATGGGACAAGGAGCAAAACCAAGATGCTATAGTTTACCTTCACTTGTTGTCCAAAAACGTAAGCCATGTTTCTTTTTTAAATGAGCAGAAAAGTTATGTAATGAAACATAATTTTGTAGAACAATGATTTAATTCAGATACTGACCCCAAACACTTTTTCTTCTGCTCTTTTACTTAGTTATCTGATAATAGTAAGACACTCACACGGATCTTTGGAATTATACTTCTGAGGTTCCAATTATTCCACTTAATTGTTGTGAAAACTTGGGCAAGTTATTTAATATTTGTTGCCTTGGGTTCCTCAATGTGAAAAGGAGCAATAACAAGATGTCCTCTTAATATATATATATATATATATATATATATATATATTATATAGATATAGATGTAGATATATAGATATAGATAGATATATCATGTTAGGTACTGTAATGTTAAAGTGTAAATTCCGTATGCCAATTTTCAGTCCTGTCAAAGAGTTATACTTCTAAAAAATGATAAAATCAAGATCCATCAAAAAGAATTAAAGTTATATGCAACTTCAATTTTTGCTGATTTTTACAGCAAATCTCTGCAAGTGCAATCTTCTAAAAAACAAGAAGGAAAAATCTAGCAGCCCTACAAGATCAATTAAATGGCATTGACTCTTTTTCACTAAACTTGTAGAAGCTGAGTAACTGCTAAGATTGTCTTTTTTGTTTATTTCACAATTGGTTCTCTTTGTTGTCAAGGTAATGATTTAACAATCACCTTTTCTTGCTGTTGCCTTCCTCTTCCCTGAAAGAAAAAGGCATGTACAGAGTGAACACTCTTCTTAAAACTATAGCTAAAAATATGAAACATAAACATAGATTGATTCTTACGTGCAAGTAGCAGTTTTCAAAGCTCTTGCCAACGTTCTGTGTTGCTCTTTCAGAAGGTAAGGACCCGTTCTTTTGAGCATGTGGAAGAGCGATCTTTTTTCAGATCAGATGTTAGCACATAAACAATATTAATAAAGACTGTCCCTTTGAAAATTTACTATTTATCAGCACTGCACTTTATGTACTTCCATGCATATATTTAAAAAAAACTAATATGCCCCCAATTACATGTGCGAAATTTAGACTCGGAGAGAAAAAATATCCATGCCTATGCATTTGGAAAAAATCAAATAAGTAGGATTTGAACACTGTAATAAGTCTATGTCACCTTTAACACTGATGCCCATGCAAATTTCTAAAGTCTTTTTTGGATTCTAAGGCTTGTGTTTACATAAGAATATCCTTGCCCAGGATTTTCTCCAGTTGTTTATAACATTCTATGTAGTTTTTATTGTTGTTGTTGTTTACTCTCCTCATAGAGAATGTGTGTTTGTATGCCTTTAAGCGAGTCTCTGTTGGGTGAGCTTTTCTTCACAGTTAAATTGACCCAGATTCTTGTAAGTCATTGGTACTTTTTAGGAATATTGCACTTTTCAAAGATACATTAACACTTTCAGCTTTCCAGCTTTCCAGAGTATTTTACTGACTAGTGCTAATGTTCTCAGGGAATTGAGTTAACATATCCCATAAAAGGCCTTACATCTTAGGGAATAAGTCGTGTATAAATATAGCAAGCCATGTGTTAGATATGTATATATGTTCAAATTCAACAAGACATTCAATTCCTGGCAAAAATGTGTTAGTCATATTGTTGCTATTTACATTTTGTTTTATTATTTCTGCTTTTCTCACCTATGGCTATTATTGCAGCCACAGATGACCCACTTTGCACCAGCAAGTGAGATTGGTATATCTTTTTAATTTGGAAGCAATTATCCTAACATAAAGTGCTATTGATTAGTACTTGCCTAATCATTTTTGAAGAACAGTAATATTCCTATGAAACAAACAGATAAAAGGGGGGGCAGTGTGGTGGTGTACACCTGTAATCCCAGAGCTTGGGAGGCTAATACAGGAAGAATGGTGCAAGTTCTAGACCAACTTGGGCTACAAAAGTGAGCTCAAGGCCAGCCTGAACTGCATAACAAGACTCTGTCTCAAAACAGAAAAATAAATAAATAAATAAATAAATAAAATAAAATAAAAGATGGGGGAGGGGAAAGGTTTGAAGCTGGATTTGTGGTTCAGGAAGTCATTGGAGAGCGCTGCAGAAAGTGGATTAATTTTTGGAAAGACAGATAAACAGTATATAGTTCACAGTATCATTAGCTTTGAAGGAAGATTACAGTGGTTCTATTCATGAAATACTGTGGCTATGTCCGCAGCAGACGAAATATCAAGGATGAGCGAAGACCAGGAGAGAGAGAGACAGAGAGGGAGTCAGGAGACACACACAGAGAGAGAGAGAGAGAGAGAGAGAGAGAGAGAGAGAGAGAGAGAGAGAGAGAGGAGACAGACAGAAGAAAGAGAGAGAGAGAACAAGTTCTAAGTCAACAAGAAAGTTATGAGTAAAGAAGCTGTGTTGAATAACTTCATGAAGTAATTTATTGTTCTGTATAAGAGATGATCTGAGACATAAACATTTCCAAAATTTTGGCGCACTGTTATCATTCTTGGAAGGAGTACTTCTTTATAAATTCAGTGTCCTGAGTCAGGTCAAACATTTTCCTTCCATTTCTATTTTAACTGCGAGGTAGAGTCTACATGGGATGGGGCAGCGCTGGTGAGTAAGGTGGATGACAACACATGGCGATGTCCTTACTGGGCTGACTTTCTGTTGGATGGCGCTCAGCAACAGCAGCATAACGGTATTTTTTGTCATATTTCTTATAATATGAAATGGATTTACAGAACTCCTTCACAGAGTAAGAATAATGATGGGATTTATCCAAAGCTCAGGAGATGCTTTTGAGTGGTATTAATGGGAATATGTCTAATATTACTGTTCTAAATTATTTTTATTTAAACATTCAGAATACACTTGATAACTCTTGGCATGTTTAACTGGCTTTTTTGTTAAAGGCAAAAGTAAAGACATGTAAGTGGAGACAGACTGCAAGCATGTTGGTTTCTGTTTTTCTTTTCTGTTTGGCATGATCTATTTAAAAGTAAAACAAATGAAATAGGAGAAGGAAATCACTGCTAAGACAGTTTCCCTGAATTATTGACAGAGGACTGTATCTAGAGTGTAGACAGAGACTAGACAACTCAGGATAGGAAAGGGAGGAAAGACAGAGCTCTGCCAGCAGAAGTCACATGACCTGTAGGCCTCCAATGATTTCTTTCAAAGAAAAATAAATTCTAAAATAATCATTCAACAAAGAGGTTGGGGAAAAAGTGTAGGATGTTTGAGAATAAAAGGAGAACTTAAAAACTTTCTAGTAAAAAATCTCAATATTTACCTACACATGGAAGACTGCTATAGAAATCCACTAGTAACCAGGAACAGTGGCTCTCTTTATGGAGGAGAACTTGGTATAAAGAGAAACTAACCTTTTATTCTGTTAAATGCATATTTTTAATGATGTTTGATTTATTCTATATGAATTTTAAAATTTGTGAAAGCATAAAATAGAGTCAGCTTTAGCCTCCTTTGTAAAGTACTTTTGCTGTCCTTCCTTGTTATAAGAAAACTGCTACATTGGATCATCACATTTTATTCTAATTACCTTTCAAAAACTAAATATCTAGTTTCTTACAACATTAGGAACTTTTCAAAAAAGCATCCTTTAATGAAGAGTTTTGGCATGAGCCCCTCACAAAGCCTGAAGCAGACAGGAAAAAGTAGTAGGTAAATGAGCAGAAAGTGAGAGAGCCTTTTAGGCATTTCAGGGACATTAACATTTAAAGCAAATTGGGAGTAATTCCACTCTTACGCTTGTTGTATGATTGAGTCTGAAGAAATTTTTCTAAAATGCATTTCCAAATCTTTTACATTAAATTCCACTGAGACACAAAATCTACTATCTCTCTCTAACCAAATAAAAATATTATAACTATTCTGCAACATAGAGTCTGTATTTATGAACTTTAGAGTTCTTCCCTTGGGTCAAACAAGGTTAGTTCCTATAGAATGTATTGAACTATTTACTGCAGACTTAGTGTCACCTTTTCTTCATTTAGTATATCTTAAATGACACCACATAAGAGTCAAGTGATTTGATGGTCTTTAGTTTACCTGAGCTTATTGAATTAAAAAAGTTAATGTATTTTAACAGAATGCTTTATTGGCCAATATAGAAGAGATTTTACTTAAAGTTTATACACTTATTACATTAAAATAAACAGTGGCATCTATTTTTTGCTTTACTTTTACAATAAAAGAAAATCTGATATTTTTAAATAGTAGTTTCTCAAATGAGAAAGAAACACAGTAGAGGTAATGGAAAATCTTACTTCAGTATTATTTTATTATGTATTAATTACTTGAAGATAAGCAAGTCATGGAAAAGCTTTTTGATGTGAATAAAACTAGGCAGTGTGCTGCCTACCTTAATAGTATAATTATTTTGAAGTATATAAATCATACTAATTGAGCTGTCACATATACTTATATCCTGCTGAAATTAATTTTATATGTATTTAAGTAGCAATTTTGTTATAATCCACAGTTCCGTTACTTAGTCTGCATCGTTGTAAATATTTTTTAAAGTCAGAATATGACAAGATTTAAGTGATTTCTAATGTATCTTTACAGCCTCATAATTGTTAACTTAAGTTACTGGATTTAATAAAATACTATGATTCCCTATGCAAGGTGTTTTGTTCTTGCGTTCTGGTCACACCAGTACTTTTTAAGGTCATCTGAGGTAACCATTCTCACATTTGGGTGCTATTTTCTCAGTGCCACAGTGTAAGTCAGTGTTCCCCTTGCTTTTAAGTCACTCAATCACATTCTACTCAAGATGATACAGATGTATAAATTGCTATGATTGCAGCATCCCTTTCCACCAGATGTCAAAGAAAGGCTAATAGTACACTCTCACCCTAAATATGCCTCAAATTTTCCCTTTCTGCAGCAAGTGTGTGTTAGATATAGAAGGTCGCAGCCTTAGCAAAGGTGGTTTGCTGTACCTGGAATGAAGACAATGAAAAATTACGTGTAACATGTGAAATGCAAAAGAAATAGATGGTAGAACTTGAAATAAAGTCTAAGAAATTTCCAAAACACACTGTGACATTCAGATACCCACACTTATCTTTTTGCAAAGTCTTCCTTTCCTAGGAGTAGTACTCAAATTTAGGGAGCCATGGCCAAGTACTTGCCTGCCAATAGTTCACTTGCAGTCCTTTTTCTGGAATAAAGGGAGCAGATTTGTTTCTTTAAGCATGTCCAGGTCTTTGATTACTTCTATTACTGCACAGTCTCTATATCTGGCTATTAAATTGTCCAATTTTCCTTCATCATAGACTTGGGCTACTCCAGGTTGAGCATACTGTACTCCCTCTTCTAATTCCAGTAAAGTCAATTATATAAACTCTTTTGCTTTCACAAAATGCTCTTTAGCACACTGGTTTCCTCGTAGCAGGCAGAGCTCAGCAAAAGAGAATTGTGGAACCTTTTCAGGTGTAGCTGTGTTCTGCTCAGCGGGTGCATTTATTACTAATGGGTAAAATAGTCTCCTTTTTTTAGCTACATAATGCTTCTGAAGCCTTCCGTTTTCTGGCTCTGATAGACATTGTGCTTACACTGAGACAGCAAGGTGAATACCATTGATCGCGCCACGAAGCTGCTGCAGGACACTTCTTTATCATTCAGTTTGCTTCCCAAGACAGCGCCTGCTTTTGTCTTAATGAGCTGGTGTGCATTGTATACTGGGGTCTTCCCTTACTTAACCACTTGCACGTACTTACTGCTGCTGTGTGTAAACATTTATAATAGGAGAGGATTCCAACAATTTTGTTTTCATATTTACAAAATAAATATTTGAACAGAATGGATGCTATTGATCACCTTAGGGTAGGCAGTGCTTAATGAATATACTCTGAAATTCTGGCATCAGTTAAATTTAAATTCTTAATGCTGATGGATTGTTTTGCTTCTGATTTCCCCAAGACTTATATATTAATAAATAATACAAATCTGTGTTTAGATTCATTGCCCATTCACACCATTACTCAACAAAATATCCCTTGCTTATAATGACTAATTGCACCTTTGAGAAACCAGTAGGATTTGGTGAGGGAAGAGAAGATATCACCCTCCACTGTGTCTCTGACATGCTGGTACCCCTGCATTGTGCTTTTGTGGTAACTGTAAAAGGAGTCAGCTCATGAATTCAGAAATGTTTTTATGCCAGGCATTTTCTCAGTGGCTGGTGCAACTGAGATCAATGGACTGGTAGACTACGAAGCACCAGATATCTCTTTGTATTTGGTACTAAAGTTGCAAAACTCCAGGGCTTACAGCACACTTTCAGTGTCAGCATCTGCTTGGAAGTCTGTCAGTATCTGTCTCTGTCTCTGTCTGTGTCTCTCTCCATCTCTGTCATCTCTCTGTCTGTCTCTGTCTATGTCTCTCTCTGTCTCTCTGTCTCTGTCTCTCCCTCTATCTCTGTCTCTCTCTCTCCTCTGACTTTCTCATTTTGTTGTATACTGTACAACAAATATATAAGTGGTGAGGTTTAGAGCAGAAAGAACAATGGTCAAATTTATGTGATAAGTCCCAAAGCATTCTTATTTCTACGAAAACAATATACTGGTTGACAGAAGAAGGGTTGAACCTAATTCTTGAGAGAGTGAATTTTGTACTCTCGAGCCAGTGAAGTTAAGATAGAGCTGGATGTTTATACTTTGAAATCTCTTACTAGCAGGACTTCTACCTAACAGGCAACTCTCTTCCTTGCAGATTATCAAGAGAGTCTAAATAATCTTCCTCTTCTATCATGATTGCTAACATAAGTCTGAGTCCTATATTTGTGAGTGTGAATACATAAGGCATTTTATTTGGAGACAGTGTTCAAGTACTGACGTCATGTTTTCATTTATTTCAGGAGCGTTTTTTCCTTTTACAGGCAGTGGAAAGGCACTTAATTCATTTTGCTGAGCTCTTCTTATAAAATAAGAATGTACCCAGAGCCCGTGAACAAAATGACTTGCACAATTTTCAATGCTGTGCCATGTATCCCTGCTGGCAAGATCTTAAATGCTGTGCTATATATTCAGCTCTCTCTCTCTCTCTCTCTCTCTCTCTCTCTCTCTCTCTCCTTAAAGGACATAAAACATTAGATGTTTTACAGTGTTTGAATGATATGCCAGCATTTCCAAACTAAGCTGCACATTAGAAACATCTGCTGATATTTTGGATATTCCAAAGCTTAAAGCATGTTTCAAACAAATCACAATCTCTAAGGATGAAACACAGACATCAACATTTTTGAGGTTCCCTAGGTGATTCAAATGTTAAGTCAGTTTGGGGAACCCCTGTCACAGACAAAGAAGATGTGATTGTGCAGGATTTAAAGTGCAATATGTAGCTCTCCTGATTGTTCTATTTAATTTCATCCTCAGGCTACAAACTTACTTTTCAGCAAAGTTCTTAAATGAATATTGCTTCCTGACTTATTTATAACTTACAATGAAAATTTGCACTATGAAAATTCACATTGTCTTATCAAGTTGTAAGCTGGCTGTAAGCTTGGAAAATCCAATCATTTGGAATAGGAATGTTACAAACTGGAGCTGGGTCTTAGCTATCATCATTTACCCCCTGTTGCACTCTTCTGCACAGATGTCTCTGCATAATAACAGTAGTGTATTAGGACAGGGGCTAAGGCAGCATGCTC
This sequence comes from Myocastor coypus, assembly GCA_004027025.1. Lineage (NCBI taxonomy): Eukaryota > Metazoa > Chordata > Mammalia > Rodentia > Myocastoridae > Myocastor > Myocastor coypus. Next base: position 31,479 of record PVJA010001828.1, read on the forward strand.
TGGACCACTGCCAGAATTCACAGAGTAAATACTCCCACTGTGACTGATGTCACATTAACAATTGCTTGCAAAAGTGGTGAGTACTTAGCAGACAGCTCGTACACACTGACATAATTGTGTGCCAGGACACTATGATCTCAAGTGTTAAGTAGAAGTGGTTAAGTAGGATGCAATAGGTTCTCTGATTACACAGGTACCTTCCCATTAACATCTTTTCACTTCTGTAACAAGTTGTTCAACTTTATAATCCACCATGTTCGTTCATTTATTTAATGACACAACAAAAATTAGCCCTTCTTATAGTCATAATTTTCTTCTCAGTTCACCTGACAGATAGTATGGCTCAGTGTCATTGATGTGTCTAAAGTATTTATTAATTCTTAGGACACTGTAACAATATTACCCATACAAAAAAAAGCAATGAAATTAATCAGACATACAACAACAAATTCTTAAAATCATAGGGTTCACATATACATTGGTTTAATGCCATGGTATCTTCTGAAAATAATGAAAAATCATCATGTATCTAAGTAATATCAAATTGCTTTGTTTAAGATCTGCTTGTATGGGCAAAGATATTTTTTAATATTAGAAATGATAGATATTAAGACATTAATTATGATGAAAACATTTGGCTGAAACATTTTTTATGACCACAACTGCTAAAGAATTTTTCTTTTTTATTATTTTAATAAGAAATAAAAATGCGACAGTTTCAAAACACGTTAGTAGTACATTCCCAGTAATTGATATAATGCACATTGTTGTCCTTGTGGTAGTTATTCAGAGCACAGGACGCAGACATGATAATTTTTCTAATCATTATTGGTACAAAAATTTCTTTTCATTGAACTAAGAGAAAGTACTTGTATGCATAGTCCGGAATTCCATAATCACAGTGGGTTATTATTGACAGAACTGGCAATGTAGGAAGCTGTTGATTTTAGCCTTTTATGTCTCAGCATACTAATCTAGCTTTACTTTATATGCCTCATGATTAAACTTATCTGCTGGGTTGTTAAGGGCAAGTAAAAAAAAGCAAGAACTGTATGACAAAATATGCAACATTTATATCTCCCAAGGTCAGTCAAATCCTCTCAGGATTCACCTTGAAACTATGTACAACACTTTAAGGCACTGTTGTCAGTGTCAGCCATCTGAATGAGTCATGGCCATTGTTTGACCAGTTTGCTCTCTATGAAAGCTTGAGAAAATGTTTTCTCTCTAGGTAACTCTCCTTAGGCACACTATACATCATCAACCCCTTTCCTCTGTGGCCCCATAATCTCTTTGAACAGAAAATTTGGGACACCACTGAGTTACAGGATGTTACAGCACAGGTTTTCTTATGTCCTGAATCCTCACTGACCTTGAAGGCCTAGCTCCAAAATATTGGCTACCATGTAGCCCTTCTTTTCCTCTAATTTTTGGTCTGTAAACTTAGGTTATTAATCCTGCAGAAGAGAAACTTAGTGATACTATTACTCTATAATATATGTACTTGAGGTTAGCATCACTGTCTTTCTGAGTATCAAACCTCTTAGACTTAACTTTAACTTTTCCAGCAATCATTGACATTCTAATAAATATCTACAGAATGTGATTAAAGCAGTTATACATTCTTACACAGACATTTAGAAGTCTAAACATATGCAAAATTGTAGCAAGTCAATCCTATGGCATTTTTCCTTGTCTCTCACTCTTTCAATATCCTTTTTTGTTTTCTTGTAAAACAATCTAAAGAATTTCTCAACACTTAACACAAACTTGATTCTGATTCAGTGAAGTCTAAGAACAGAAATATACGGTATCCCAGAGAACCTTCATAATTATTAAGTATTTTTGACTAAAAGGTGATTTATTTAATTTTGTATAACTGAAAACTAGGCAATGAGAGTTTTCTAAAACTTATACATGTGGCTGGGCATGGAGACTCACCCCATAATCCTGGCCCTCCGGAGAACTGTTCTGAGTTCAAGACCAGCCTGGGCTATAAAGTGAGCCCTCGGCCAGCCTTAACTGCATAGGGAAACCCTGTCTCAAAAAGAGAAATAAATAAATAATCAATAATAAATAAAATATAACACCTGTGATTAACAGCTTCAAATCTGACATGTACAAATCACAAACTGTATGATTCAGACATTATCTCTTCCAAGGCCTAATCTACTAGTAAGGTATCAGGAACTGACTCTGTGTTAATTTATCAGCATTTTAAGGACAATCTCCTAGGGCTGGGCTGGTACCAGGATGGAGTGGGATATGAAAGTCTTGTTAACCAGCACTAACCTTCCTTGTTTCTACCTCTAATAATGTGTTTAAAAAATATGGAAACTTGGCCAATTCCTGAGTGTTCTTTATATAAATGTGAATAATCGTATTTCTATTAAAAAAAAAAATTGAAGAAACAAGCTGACTATAGGCAGAAGCCTCCAATGTTGTCACCTGTGCTGAGATTCTGTGATGAGGGGGACAGGTGTCACCAGTGAAGGTGCTACATGCCAGAGTAGCTCAGGCAGTTCTGCAGGTGCTGAATGGGAGAATTCCAAGTCTTCAGTGCATGCTGTCACTCAGCAGCCATACCTGTCTCTTCTGCCGATTCATCTAGGTGACCTTGGAAACAGTCACTTAAAGCTCCAGGTATATTTATTTTTTAAAAAAGGCATATGGTTTAAATGTAACTACGGTATCACTAGAAAAACACCTATGGAATGCTTTTCAGGCCCCAAGGGAAAGAAACAATTTCAGGCTTTTTTATACAATGTTCTTAGCTGTTACTTGTGTTTTTTTCTTAAATCTGTAATTCAGTCAAAAGTGACAGAATTTCATGATTATTGCACTTCACTCTCCACAGTTATTATTAATATTTTTCATGTATTTAGTTCAGGGTCTACATGGTCTACAGGTCTCACTATATCGATCAGGACTCATAGTGATCCTCCTGTGTTCAGGGTCCCAAACACTGGGTTTACAGGGTGTGCCGCCACACCTTGTCTCAACTGCTGTGTAGCAGGGCCCACATGGTGTACCAGGATCAAACCCCAGCCTCTGCGCTCTCTGCCTAAGCAGGGACTTTATTCCACTGAGTTATCTGGGTGATTCTTCTCTGCAATTATTGATATCCTGATTATCATGTTTAAAATTCTTAATGCAAGCTCTATTGAGTTTACAGTTCTTTTTCCCATAGCTCCCTGTGTGTAAACTTGGGGTTGATAAATTTCATTAAATTAGAACAGGTAGCGGTATGTCTGCGTTTGAATATTTACACTATATTTATAAATAATAAAGCTGTGTTCTTTTCTTTTCCTTATGTGTTTGGTTAAGCTCCAATTTATATATTAAACTTGATATTGGCATGAATTGTCTGTCAACTTAATTCTCGGTGTATTTTAAACAATATTCACAGCATTTATATTTTATATTTCTTGTTGGAACTCATTAGCTGTCACAAAGCCTGAACAAATGAAATGGTATAGGACAAAAACATCTTAATTGCATTATTGATTTTTCCACATCACATGGAATAAATTTCACGTTACTTTTCTCTTTTTTCTCCTCACTCTTTTATTTTGAACACAGATGCCTTTTAGGTAAACAAACTGTAACTGTTAACTGCAAGCAGGGTGGATACAGTGATATTGTGTATAAAAAAAATAGTTGAAAAAAAAGGAAAAGAAAAATAGTGGCACACCTCCTCACCATATTTCCTGGGTTATGCATGATTTACATAATCCTTATAAAAGTAAAGGCTTCAAAGGCAAGCCTAGAGCTAAATATATTGAATCTCGAATTCGATGTGATCTACAGATATTTATTAGATGCTAAGGCATCAAACATTAATGCATAGCTTTAAGCACAATAATACGTTTTGTCTTCCTGTATATTAGGAGAGCGCGGCAAGCTGGCACTAAAGCAATTGGAAATTGAAACAGCTATTTTCAACTGACTTCCCAGTACTTCTCTGAAAACAAATCTTTTTCATATCATTTTTGTAGTTGTCATTCCTCTAGTGGTTTTTACAGTTTTAAGTGCTCCAGAAATTTACATGGGAATATCAACTTGAAGTCCAAAGCAAAAAATGAAAATGCTTTTGTAAAAACATTCTAAAGTCATTACAGTCACTGGGTTCCAATTTGCAGTTGGAAATGACTATTTGTCGAGTTTCACCTGGAGAATGTGCCTAGCATCCAAGCTACTGTCCTTTCTACCGGTTTGTGCACTGCTGTACTTGGTACCAGAGTGTAGGAGGTGGAAGGCACCCCAAAGCCTGTAACCAACCTAGAGGTAGACTCCTGTAAATGTGCATAATGGTGTGCCTCAGAAGGCTGAATTCTTTTCCTGTAGATCTGTCTCTCCTCAGGAAATAATTTGAAACAGGTTTAATATCTTCCATCTAAAATATGAGGCATCTAAAAGTTTTCCCCGTAGTTTGAAATATAAACAGATAACAATGAATTACATTACTAATATTTTCCAGAACAGACAGTGAAATATTGAGGTTCTTCTAGAATTAAAGCTTTCCTCCTTTAAAAAAGAAAAGGTTGCAGGTCGTGCTGATTTCATTTAAGGGCCATGTGCGGCATTCAGTGACTTAAGGTTGTACCACATAGTTAGCACTCCCAGTGTGGAACGGCAGTTAAGAGGATGCTTAATATTCCAATATATAGTTGGATGAATTCAATCATTTAAATTTTAAACTAATTGGTTAGGGGTGCTTTCCTGCAGTAATACTCCCCACCTTCAGAAGTTTTGAGACATACTGTTATGGTCTGTGTCTAGTTGTTCCCCCAAAGTCTTATGCAATGATGGGACAGACTTCTAGACTTTTTGATTAACTCATGATCCGCCAGGATTATGGGTGTGAGCACTACACCAAGCAACATGTTTGGTGATGAACTCAACATTAAGGAGAGAGACTTGCTCTCTGCTGCTATTGCTGCTGCTTCGTTTGCTCTGGCTCTCTGCTCTTGAACACCACCATAAAAGGTTGCTCTCTGCTGTGTGCCACTCTGCTTTGGATCCAGGTAAGTAGGGACTGAAACCTCCAGTAACTGTGAACTCAGTAAACCTTTCCTTCCTTCACTTTGGGTGTTGAGTATTTCTCTTAACAACAAGACAAAAGTAACTGAAATGCAGACTCACTACAGAGTTCAGGTTGGCCTTACACTTCCCAAGTAGCCCATGCTAGCTTTGAACTCCTGGGGAGCCTTAGGCCTCAGCCTCTGCAGTGGTAGTATTGCAGATGTGTGCTGCCACACTAGGCAGTAATCTTATACGTTATCTTGAGAATAACTTGGGAGCACACAATATTAGTGCATGGGAAGTTTACCCTGTTTTAGTGTCACTAATTGCCCTTTAGATATTAGCAAAAACTATCTTAAATAAGATTTGGGGTATAATCAAGGTTTCTTTTATTTTATCATTGATATGCATACCCTAATTAGGTTCCACCAGATTTTCAATTAAATTAGGCATGGATATATAAAATACTTCATTTTATTCAGGCAAATGATGGAAAAAGTCATAGATTATGAAAGTGATGAAAGCAGTAGAAGTCAGCACAATGAACAGATATACTCCCAATACTAGTTTTGCCTGTTGTAACCGGTTGATGTTATTACTTAGTTATTGCAGACTGATTAGACATGCAACCTCCCAAACTAGTGGATGGCAACAGCTTAAATAAGTGAGTCAATTCCTGTGATTTTAACTCTCCAGGGGTTTCAAAACTCTCTAATAGAATTGGCAATTCACTGGGGTTCTGGAAGAAAAAAACTTCAAACAGGATGAGACACTGAAGAAAATGAGAGAAGTTGAGTGGAACTTAGCAGGACCTTTGGAGATATTTTCCCAAGTAGTAAGTTATGTGATTCAGGAGAGGCACCTTAGGTTGACATTACTGAGGAATGTGGAGCCTACAATTGCATACTTCCGTTTTTTAAAATAATGTTTTATTTTAGACTTAGGTTTCATTACAAAGACAGAAGTTTACAAAGTATACAGAAGGCCATGACTAATCAAAAATTCTTTAGGAAAGAATTTTTCACAGGTTTCCTTAAATATAAAATTTCTCATTCTGGTTCACAGACTGATGTAGCATAGAAACATACAGAAAGTATAACCCTCCATTGTTCACAACATCTTCTTTTGAGTTCTTACACAAGGGAGACTATATGATATTTGCACATGTAGGTCTGGCTTATTTCCATAGTGTGAAAACAGCACATCTTTTCAACCATTCTTTGGGTGACTGGCAGCATAATTTGTGATAGCCACATCCTGGAAGCAGTCTCCTTTTTTTTTAAATTGGGGCTGGAGCCAAACATCCTAAGCTGTGGTCTCATCTTGTTCTTTGATATGTCACAGCTTCACAGGCCGAGTCAGTCCTTGCTGGAGACCAGTGGTTCATAGAGGGTCCGCTATATTGAGTCTGTGCTCATCTCCAGACAAGAGCAAACTCACAATGGAACACAGGAAACCAACTGTTGAATTTTAAGCCAGCTCGGAGCCCTTCATGGTGGACTCCATCAGTGGTGATCTTGTGGTTGTCTAAAGTGTGGAGTGTAAATAATTTCCTGTTAAATGAGTAAATATTGTTTTGAGCATAAGTTATTACTATAGATCTCAATACATTCTACTTCATTTAGGTATAGTTTTATGTATAGCAATAAAAGTAAAATTCTGATGTGAAATAAGCTACACAAAGAATTATTTGAATGACCAGATGTTTTGTGTAAAGTTGAACAGAAATTGTCTGTGGAGAAATAGCTCAAAAGTTGCATATGATTTTAAAAAGCTGATACCCAGTGTTAGACAGTTATTATTTTCCTGACATACAACACACCACTGTCGGAAAAAGCTTGACTTATATGTCTATGTAGCAGTGAGCTGGGTAATTCTGCTTAATGCAGAATTAATTAATAGACCTATTTCTAAGTTCTTAGGACCTTGAAGAGTAGGACTAAAAAATACATTTAATGTATATGTCATTTGATAGCCTTTTTTTCTGCTGTAACGATAGATTAGCATAGATGTAATTTTTGAAAAAAAAAAAAAAAGAACATTAATTTATTCTTCCCAGCTCTGAAAACTAAAAAGCCACATGCTTGATTTTATAATGCCCTTGAGGTAACTAAGCTTTTCTCTAAATAATAGAATCAATCCATTCATGAAAATGAACCCTTAGGACTTAACTATAAAAGTTCCAACTTCTCCAACACCTTCACAGCGGCAATTAAAATTCAATGTAGGTTTTTAACTGAACATTCAAATAATAACAACAAATTAAATTAACTAGAACAACCTGGTAGTCAGAAGAATTAAATAATTTCAGGCATATTATTTCAGGGAACTGTACAGACATTATTTATTTATTTATTTATTTATTTTATTTATTTATTTTCATTTTTTTGTCTTTTTGAGACAGGGTCTCACTATGCAGTTGAGGCTGGTCCTGAGCTCACTTTTGCAGCCCAGACTGGTCTCGAACTCGCATCAATCCTCCTGCCTCAGCCTCCCAAGTGCTGGGATTACAGGCGTGAGCCACCACACCCGGCTCAGACATTTTTAATAGTGACATTTACTTGGGAATGGAGCCCCAAACAGGGCAGCCTTGACTAAAGGAAGATAGTGTGACTAGTGTCACCATGCATGGAACTATAATGGAACTATTGAAAGCACAATATTTTACATTTTAGAAAAGCTTGACACAACTCATTGTTTGCCAGCTTTCCTATAATTTGCAGACACCTGAGGCTATTTTAAAAATATTGTCTGGCTCTCATATCAGATATTTTAATTTAATTATTATGTGGTGTAATTTAGGCATTGGAATTTCTAAAAACTCCCTGTACAATTTTAATGCACATTAATACTTCTCATTGACATAAATAAAATACATTTAAAACTGATATATATATATATATTATATATATATATATATATATATATATATATGTAAAGCAATTTCTTTTCTTATAATCAGTAACTTTGTATTTATTTTCTTAATTGAGTATAAATGTATAAACCAGTTATTTTAGAGTTAGAATCACAGGGCTGGCCAGATAGCAGATTGAAGCATCTGCTTAGGCACAGCGCAGTGGCTGGGGCTAGACCCCCAACATACTGTGCCAGCTCTGCCCCTGGGGTGCGCTGAGAAGGCCACTGAGATTGAGCATGGTGGTGTGCACGTGTGATCCCTGCTCCTGGGAGCTTGAAAACAGGAGAATGACTACTAGCCTGACCTACGTAATGCCAAATACATAAAAACTAAATAATAGTAATTATAATATAATAATAAAGTTAGAGATAAGCTCTACTTGAACTTAAGACTAATATTCATTATTTGGCTTGTCAGCACCTGTCAGATGTATTCATTGGAACTGTATGTAATATTAAACGTGAACATGTTGAAGCATTACTTTTTGTGTGTGTGTGTGCGACCAGGGTTCAAACTCATGACCTTGTCCTTGCCAGGCAGGCACTTGTGCCACAGAGCTATCTCCCTGGCCCACAAGGAAGTATTACTCATTAATGAAGACAAATACAAAAATATGACAACTTTGAGCCATGGCAAGGTAGGAAGATGGGAGTTTGTTCCCAGCCTGGGAAAGTTACCAACTTGGTGATAGCCTGGCTCGTAATAAAAAATAAAAAGGGCTATGTAGGCAGCTCAGTATAAGAGTCCTAAATTTAATTTCCAGTAGTACAAAAAATAAAGACTGATAAAAATGAAGAACAACCCAGTTTTCCTGACATTTCTTCAAGTCACATCTAATTGAAATATTATATAACTATCGTATTTGAAAGGACTGGTGGTAGCACCCATGTGACTGCCATCTTGTGCTTTGTTTTTTCCTGAGTGCTGCACATTTTCCATTGGCAAATGTGAGATTCTTTCTGTGTCTACTCTCATTCAAATTACACAATAATGAACTGGGTATTAATGTTTGGAGGTAAAGAGGAAAACACACTACTATTTGAAAAGATTATGACCTTTTTGACAATTAAAACTTGTAAAGGAGCTGTGAAAATTGAGATGCAGTAGCCCTCCCTGTGTTGAATTCGAATGCAGTAAAACTAAAATAGAGGCAAGTGTATGAGAGATGACTTTTGAATTGAATTTAATAACATAATAAAGACTTTTCATTTTTTTGCTGGAATATTTCAGATAATTTTGTTTCCTTTGTTTTCATCAGACAAAAAAAGCATCTTAAATATTATCACATTTTTAAATTATACCAGAACATGTGTATTTAGAAATATTATAAGTCTATTTCCAAGGAGGACGGTTCTAGCATTCATTCATTCATTCACTCATTCATTCATTTTTAGCAGTACTGGGGATTGAACTCAGGACCTTGCACTTACCAAGCAGGTGCTTATGCCACTGAGCTGTCTCCTCGGGCCTGGCCCGTGTATTTTGGAGCTGATGAATAATGTTAGTGAGCCAGGTGCCCTTTGCCCGTGGCATAGTAGGCCAGTCACTACAAGAGCCTTGTAAAGAGAACTCACTGGCCAAGTGGCCGTGTGCAGCAAGGGAGATGTGCGTCTCTCCTCTGCCTCACTAAGGTAGGACCTGAGCGCATTTGTGTGTGGGTGGGGTACCCGCTAGGGGGCAGGCAGAGGAGATTAGTGATGGGAAGCAATCCGCCTTTAGGGCATGCATCATCAGCTGTCATCAGATAGTACTCCGAGGCCCACAACTCAGAGATGCGACCTATACTTCTAAGTTGGTGATTTTTTATTTTATTTTATTTATTATTTTTATTCTTGTTTCAGAACCTCTGTTTGTTTATTTACTCATTTTTATGGCCGGCTCAGCCTGCCCTGAGGTCAGGGCTGGCTCAGCATGTGGTGCCGGGGATCAAACCGCGGTCCCTGAAGCCGCCCAAGCTTCCCCAAGCAGGCGCTTTAGACCACTGAGCCATCCCGCCGGGCCCAAAAGTTGGTGATTTTTTAAAATTAGCTAACAGAACGTGACGTAGGGAAGCAATTTCAGGAATTAAGCGATAGTTTATTCAGTTTTTCTCTCGGTTTAAATAACAAAGAGGTAAAATATTACTTCAAGCTTTGATACTCTATCTTCTTAGAGCAACACTATCAAAAGACACCATCTATTATGAATGAACGGAAACTTTTTTAGCCTCATATGCAGTTATATTTTTAAAAATATAGAGCTGTTAAATATCAGCGTGTTCACTCAGCAATATACATGCAAGGAAATGTTCCACTTGGATCTAAGCAGCATTAAATAGAAGTTATCCATTTCCGTTTATATTCTCATTTTCAAGACCTGTATCGGGAATGTAACATGCAGCTCAAATTAGGCCAGAACTACAGCATGAGAGTCTGTCCTGGCATTCTTAAAAAGAGAGCAACAAAGAATGTTTTTTGGATAGAACTTTATATTTTTATTGTAAAAAGTGATTAAAACTTACACAGATAGCAGTAAGTATAAAGTGAACACCTTTTGCGGGGAGCATGTGTGTGGACAGTCCTCGATTAGCAGTCGCCATGTCTCAGCAACAGGGAAAGGGACAAAGGCAAGTGGTGCACGCATAGCAGCTCCCAGCCTACACAGGGGCACAGGCAAGTGACTTGCAGGGACAGCTGACTCAGCCACTGAGCCATGGCATTTGGTAAGCTGAGGGCATCAAACATACATTTTTAACTTACAGTGCTTTTGTTATTCTTTTTATTGCTATAGTCTCTTTTTTTGTTGTTGTTGTCACACAATGATTCCAGATCCTTCTGCCTCCTGCTGATATTCTAAACAACTGCAGTGTTCTTTGCCTACTCAGGATATTTTCAGCTTTTGGTGGATTTTCTGGTATGTAATTTTGGAATCAGTCGAAGTACAGCTGCCTGTAAATGAGAAGTCAACCCATGCCTGACATTGATGCATGACAACAAAAATAAGAGTGTAGACCAGGGTTATGCGAACTCAAAACATGTATATATGAATGGAAAATTCATTAGTAATTATTAATTATCAAGTATCAGGTATTAAACTTGTCATTAGCTATGCTTTGATAGCCTTTGTTTCTTGTATATACTCAAGAATATAATAAAAGAAATTTGACAAATATATCTAAAGGATTTTTTGAAGTCAAAGAAAATAAATTTAAATAAACTATTATTTTAAAATGTTCACTAATTAGAAAATATTTTTTATTATTTGTTAAGTGGATTACTGCTTATTAATGTCAATTTAGTAAATTTTAGAATTATGCCTATCCCAACATATACTACCAGCCCTATCTACTCATTAAAATAGCTCTTTAGCCATTAAAATTTATCACCAAACTAATTTGAAAAAGAAGGGGAGCAGATTATGTCTATCTGGAAGTAGGGTCCAAGGATAACAGGAAGTTTTCTCTCTTCATAGAAAACATAATCCTGGTACCATATTGGCAAGAAGCAGGAAATGGAAAATCTGAACTAAGTGCTAAGATGTTATCAGCTGAATGTGTAATTGTAAACGTCAGTGCCTCCTTTTCCCCACCTGATAATATTGTAGAGGTTCAATTCTATTTATACTTTGGGTAGAGAAAAAAAGAGCCATCCTTAGAACCTATTACTGTCATAGCATTTAATCCATTTGTAAGTATTATGCAATATTAGATATACTAATTAAAACTCTGATAGTAGAATATTGAACTATGCTAACTTCCCCCTTTATTATATCTCCTTATATTGTTTTTCCCACATATAAGTATTTATGTCGCTATAAAAATATTTTCTTAACTCTTACTCAGAAACTGTACTTATCACTACCTATTACTTTAGAAAAAAATACATTCTTTTACACAAGTCTATAGTTTTTTTTAAGCCATAATAATGGATAAACTGTAGTTTTCTTTGTATGTAAATTATGAGACTATCCGCATCATGAGTGACCAAAAATGATCTTGGAACGTTTTTTGTGATCCAACCATAAAATTTAGATGTAAAATGTTACTATGCTACTAAAGTCATCATTTATTATAATAAGTATAAATTAGTATTATAAGATTCATAATTTAGTATAACAGGATTTTTTTCTATTTTTGATTTTAGGAATTCTTTTAAAACTAAATATTATCAATTAAATAAATTTCAACCCAGATATTGATTGATTTTTAAAATTTTAATTTTACAATTTTCCTAAATCACTGCTAATGAGATATCTGTCAATCTCCATAATTGCTGCATAATGATATATCTTTAGTTGTAATTCAGGACTAAAAATATTAAACAAACAAACAAACAAAAAAAAACAGTGATAACCAATGTAGAATCGACTGGTATCCTAATTTCAGGCACTCAGAAGGAATTTGATTAGCCCAGCTGGGTTCTTCTACCTCTGTAGACACATGGTTACTGGGAGTCACCAAAATGACATTTCCTCAGATGTCCCCGTGGGTGTCCACCATGATTGGAGGATTACTGGGAAGAGAAGCTTATTTAATTAACTTCAAGAGTGTTTATGTTAGCAGAGTTAAAAGCCATTCATCATTATAATAGGCACTGGGAGGGCCCGAGAAGAGTTTAAGTTTGCCTGTCACAAGCTAGTGATTTCCTGGGGAAAGAGTGTAGCACTGGGGAGATGTGCAAGGCAGTGAGAGTGAGCAATAGCATACGGAAACTGTGGCCCCACAGAAGACATGTGGAGGCTAAGTGAAGGAGCAAAACTCCAGGTTGGCTTAGTTTACTGAGGACTAATTTATGTAAGAACTCAAATTTGAGACTGTCTCTAAGAGGAGTGGGGTCACAAGTGTGTGCCTGTTCAAATTAGATGTAACCAGTGAGTAGTCAGAAATGTATATATTGACCATAGGACAGGACAAAAGAATATTCTCTAGTTAACTTAGCCAATTTTTAAACATAATTTTAAAGAGCATGATAATGTACACATCAGTGAGGTTCGGCGTGATGATATGATGGTCCATATGTGCAGCATGAGCTAAGTCCAATCTCATTTTATTCACCTGCCTAATGTCTAGGAATCCCTATTCTGTATTCAGGTCAATTTTTTTTTTAATTGGGACACATGAAAAAGATCATACATACTTGAATTCCTGTGTCTGTCTTATATCATGAGACATAATGACCTTTAGTTACATCCTTTTTATCCCCTCAAATAATAGAATCATTTGTCTTTATACCTGAATAATGATTCATTTGTGTGTGTGTGTGTGTGTGTGTGTGAGTGTGTGTGCACATGCGCTTATCAACTCATCCATTCATTAGGACCTAGACTTACTTTATATCTTAGCTCGAATGAACAGTGCTTTATAAAACAGGGGCAGGCAGCATTCTTTCATTTCCTTTGCCTATGCACCCAGATAGGGCAGCACCGTCGTAGGAAGCATCTCCTGGTAGCTGCTGGACGCTTCCCTAGCACTCTCCCTAACGACTCTGCTGAGTTACATTCCCACCAACGCTGTGAGAGTTAGTTGTTCTCTGTAACCTCATCAGCATTGTTTTTGTGTGCTAGCTGTTAAAATAATGTGTCATAATTTTCATTTTAATTTCTTCGATATCTAATAGTACTAAGCATTTTGCAATTTGCCTTTCTTTGTTTTAAAATTGTCTATTCAGATCATTTGCCCATTTTAAACTATTAATTTGGGGAGTCTGATCCTTTTTAAATTTCTTATATATTCTGGATAGTAATAATTTTCCAAAAATAAATGTCAAGTCCTCGCTTCCATTCTGCACATTGTAGGGTCATATATTTGCCTGTTTGCTTAGCTGTGCAGAGGTTTTCTCTTTCCCTCTGATCTATGCTATTATTTCTTTTGCGTGTGTATGACCATTTCCAGCAAAGCATTTTCTTTGCTAGTGTCATGAAGTGTTCAACTGTGGCATGTACAACTTTGTAGTTTCAGGTCTTAAGTTTGTACCTTTGGCCCATATTGAGTTGAAATTGGATCAGGGTGAAGATAATGCTGAACTTGCAATCTCTTGTGAGGAGATGCCCAGTGGCCCACTAACCTTTATGGAAAGGATATGCCGGCCTTTTTCCAGTATACCTTTGCTAAGAACTAATTGATGATAGACCATGGGCTTTTTCTAGGATCCCCATTGTTGCTTATTTATTTTTATACAAAATTAACATTCTTTTTTCACTACTATTGCTCTGTAATATGTCTCAAAATTGTATTGTGATGCTTGTAGCTAGTCAAACTATTAGCTTTTTGTTCAAGACTAATTAAACTATTCAGTCTTCTGTGCTTTCACTTGAATGTTAAGATTTCTTTCCAGTTTTGTGAAGAATGCCATAGGCAGTTTGATAGAATGAATGCATCAAATCTGTACCTTGCTTAGGACAATGTGGACATTTGAATGATATTAATCATTTGCTTCTGTAAATGTGGGAGGTCTTTCCATGTATGTGTTTCTTCAATTAATTTGCATCGTTCTTTGTGATTGTGATGAAGAGATCTTTCATCTCCTTGGCTGAATTCATTTCTAATATCTCAATTATTTTTTTTTGTACCTGTTCTAAATGGCACTGGTTTTGTTATTCTTTCTCAGCTAGCTTGTTGTTAGTACATAACAATGCTAGTACTGCTGGGCACGGTGGTGCGTGCTGATATCCTAGCTCCACAAGAAATTGAAGCATGGTAGTTTCAAATCAGAAACTTAGTGAGAATTATTTCCAATTAAAATTTTAGAAAGGGGTGCAACTTGCCCTGCATTCAAGTCCTCATACTGGACAAGAAAGCAAACAGCAACCATAATGAAAAATCGCACAAAACTTATTTGTGTGATTTTTGCGTGTTGACTTTTACCTTGCAACATTATGAAATTCATTTATGAGTTCTCATAGTCTTTTAGTAGTATAACCAGGATTTTCTAGATCTATAGTATCAAATCTTCTAGAACAGAATTACACTGGATAACTGGAGATTCTTCCTTTTATTTCCTCCTCTCATGTGGTTCTGCTGGTGGAAACTTTCCATACTGTTTAGAATAACAATGATGAAAGTGAACGTCTTTGTGTTCTCAATTAGAAATAGTCCAGTCCTTCCCTCTTCAGTATGTTTGCTGTGAGTTAGTCATGCATAATTTTCATTATGTTGAGGCTCTGTCCTCATGTTCAGGGTTTTCATCATGGTAGGATTCTAATTTTAACAAAACAGAACAAAAGTACACAAAATAGAAACAAAAAATACAAAACTTAATGAAACTATTTTTAAAAAACTAGCAAACTTTAGCTAGACTACTCAAGGAACAGTGGAAAGCTACTATGTAATACAGGAGAACTTGAGTCATTAGTAAGAAAATGGTACAAGTGGAGTTTATTATATTAAGTGCGATAAATCGGAAGCACAAGCTTGAATATTAATTTTTTGTATATATGATAAATACAAAATATAATGAACAAAATGCTATATAATAGGAATAGGGAATCTAAAAAAGGATGTAGATTTTTCTCAACAGAAAGTGAATGAATAAATGGGAGAAGAGAGGAGGGGGAGCAAGTTTGCCAAAAGGAATTACAATATGCTATGTACATACAAGAATTTCAAAATTATGAGCCACAGCACATACAAAGCCATGGAAGGAGATTAAGAGATAGGTGGAGGGAGGCAAGATGCGATGGTATTAAACTAACTAATGGTATTTTTTAGAATGTTTACTAAATAATAGTAGAAAAATCTGTTCTCAAGTCAATCAAAGTTGTGTGATCAAATTCTTTTTTTTTTTTTTTTTTGTGGGACTGGGGTTTGAACTCACGACCTTGCACTTGCCACACAGGCACTTGTGCTACGGAGCTACCTCTCCAGCCCCTCAAATTCTTTTTGGAATGTCACATAGCTGCTGATGTAGGAACACAACCTGAAAGAATAGGGCCTTCTTACTGCCTCCACCAGGTCAATTAAATCCAAACACATTCTATAGAAGTAGTTCTTCAGAATATTATAACGTGGTGCTAAATTAGATTTATGTTTCCTACATTTTATTTTGCACTTCCTCCTTCATTTTTTTCCCTTAACGTAGATCTGGCTTTAGAAATACTGCTTGTGAATCCAGTGCAATAGCCATTACACTTCTACAGGTCTCAGAAATTCTGGCATAAGTTACATAAAATATAGATTGCTATTAGAAGACTTTGACAGAGGCATAACTCCGTTTGAAATGTCAATGGTCATTATCTGTATTATTCAAAATAGTCCTGTATGTTCAAAACTTTTTTCCCTGCTGCTCCTTGCTTTTTTCCTGCTAATACAGCTTTGTCTGTATCACTTTACACATGTCATTTTCTCTGCAAGCTTCTGACGTCCTCTCTTCAGGGACAGTTTTCTTTGCCTTTACTCACTCTCCATTGTTTTTAGACCATGTTCATGTACATAATTTCCTGCTACTAGATACCATTATTTAGCCAATTATTGTCTCAAGTTTATAAGCATGAACGATTTTAAAACCCAGGATGTTTAGTAATCTTTAGTTCTTATATTTTATGTTGCTATGCTCATCTTATTTATAGTTATATGTGGTTTGTTGATTATAAAAATGTTACAATTTGTTTTTCTTGTGTTTTTTTAAATTTAACTAGTTGCATGCAATCTAGATTTTGTAATATTTTATAGAACTTGAAGAAATTGATGGATGGTGAAAGTTTTCAGGATCAAATCTGGTTTTTTGGGCTTTCTTTTTTAATTATTGAAATAATAACTATAAATGAATGAGATTATTGAAAACAATGAATATGTTTCTTCACATTTTACATGTCATTTTTTGAAATGGTATTCCAGTCTTTTATATAAATTGAGTAACATTCATAACGTTTAGCTAATAGAATATCAAGTAGTTTTGTGATCTAGGAATCCCAAAGGTCACTAACATACACTTAATATAATTAGTATATATAGGACACATGATCTGAGCTCTTGAGTACATATAAATGTATCACATTTGTTAAAACTGCATTATTTAACCTACAGTAAGGATATTGCTGTGTAAGAATGATATATACATATAGTTTTTTCACTGTCTGTTCATCTTGGTACTTCATTTGTCTTAACTAGCTTTCTGAAGACTCATGGCAGGTTAACATAGATGTGTAATATCTTCAGTGTACTTTGGAGGATTATTTACCATTGTGATTCTATGAGTTACTGAGTATTACAATGTTCAAACTCTCACAAATATTCAGAGAAAAATATTTTACTTCATATTTCCAGGCTAGAAAAATTTAAAATGCAAAATACACTTTTATGGAATGTGTACCACTTTTGCACCATCAAGTACTTAAAAATCCAGCTGTCACAAGTGGCTGAACACAAATAGACACCAGGCTCCCTGGAATACAGTGAAAAGTGTTGAGGTGAGCTGTAAGCTCATCACCCAGAAGCCTGGACTGACAGAAATGATCAATGTTACCACTCAAAATGAATTTATATTCTTATTTAAATATATTTTATACTTTATTTTATTTTAATATATTTGGTACAGTGTCTCATTACTCAGCTTGGACTCATAGTAATCCTCCTGTTTTCAGCCTCCCTCACCAATACTGGCAATGACAGGTGGGTGTGTGCCACCATCCTGGTCTCAGTGGCCAGCTCAGTGCCTGTGGTGGTGGAAGAGCGAACCCCAGTCCCTGCATTTGCCTAAGCAGGCACTTAGTCTACTGGTCTATCTCACTGACCTCTTAATTAAACATAAAGGTAAAGGAAGATAGCAAATAGAAGGACAAAATTATGAGAACTATAAAAGAAAAAAAAATGAATTGTAGAGTTATAAGATATTCTGACAAATTTAATTGTAAAATTAGATTCAATTTTGCTCTTAAATTTCCTTTTGATTATTCTACTGGCTGTCTCCAGGCTCTATATTCAAATAATGTGGACAATATATAAGTATATATTTATATATCTAATATAAAAATATTTGGGCTGGGAGATTAACTTTTTTTTTTTTTTTTGTCTTTTTGAGGCAGGGTCTCACTATGCAGTTCAGGCTGGCCTTGGGCTCACTTTTGTAGCCCAGGCTGGTCTCGAACTCACACCAATCCTCCTGCCTCAGCCTCCCAAGTGCTGCGATTACAGGCGTGCACCACCATGCCTGGCTAACTCCGTTGTCTAAAGCACCTTCTTGAGCAAAATCAGCCAGGGGCAAGGCACTGTGCTTCAGCACCACATTCTACACCAGATCTACCTTTAAGGCAGCCTAAGCCAGCCCTTCCCTCCAAAATATACTAATATAAAAGTATCTTAAAATGCAGTTTTGTTTTCTTTTTCACTTCTATTGGTGTCCAGAGAAGGTTGTGGAAGCTCACTAGAAGAGGCAGAGGATGACAGCCCCTCACTTCTGGCTGAGCTGCCTTTAGAGAGCTGTCCAGCTTATTGCATTTCTTGAGGGCAAAGCCTCCTCATCCCTTTGGAGCCTGTACCACTCAATGAAACAGAGAAGAACATGCAAATGGAAAAGAATCCAAAGCGCTGAAAAGAGGCTGGTGGCCTGGTCACCAATTGTATAGCTGCATTCTTTTAGGGTTTTTTTTTTTTTTTGTCTTTTGTCTTTTGTCCTTTTGAGTCAAGGTCTTGCTATGCAATTCTGACTGGCCTTGAGCTCACTTGTGTAGCCCAGGCTGGTCTTGAACTGACACCAATCTTCCTGCTTCAGCCGCCCAAGTGCTGGGATTACAGGCGTGTGCCACCATGCCCGGCTCATTCTTTTGGATTTTAAAGGAACTTTTGAAGCATAATTTAGCGTTCTGAAATGTATTTACTAACTTTATTGTATATCTGTAAAACGTTACCTGAAACTTAGAAATTAGTAGGCAGCAAATGCTTTCATTCTCGTAAGGAAAGAAATTTTCCTTCCAGCTGCATGACTTATTTTCTTTCCATTAATGTACTGTTAATATGTAGACTAATTTGCCTTTTGTTAGCCCACAATTACATGCTGCCCCAGTTTCTTTGATGTGGTATTATCAAAACTGCATGTGATTTAATACAAATTACTATGATAGGCCTGTACAGGAATTTCAAAGACTCTTTTTACACTAAGATTTTTAACCTGTCCTCATCATTCAGTCTCTTTAATCCTAGGGTTAACCGAGCTACATTGCTACAGATCTTTTCTTTGAAAAGTCACAGTTTTTTTTTTTTCTTTTTTTCCCTTTTGCTGTGCATTAAAAGGAACTAAGAGACGCCAATCAAGGCCTGGCCCTTCCATTGTGCAAGGTGGCTCTCTTTCAGGCTGTCTCACCTACCCATGCGGGCCGTTCCTGCACACTCACTGCACACGGTGGATGGCTACTTTCCTAGGATGTGTTCGCAGTATTGTGTCCCTGAGCCATCAAGAAAACTAGACTTCTATAGCAGTTTCTTACAGCACGAATTTTGTGAATTGCCATCATTAGGTCATCCAAGAATATAACACTATCTCCACTTGCACATTTCAAATACACTTCCAGTTCCTCAGGCTTGTGTCTGTTTGGATGAGAAACGCTTTCTAAAGAGTCAATAACTAAATCTCCCACCAGCATTTTATTTTCCCTTTTATTGGCTAAGAAGAGAAAAGAAAGGAACTTATTCAGCAAATATTAGCCAATTAGGAACTAATTACAGTGTGAAAACTAAGTGATTAAGGCATTAATGACTATGATGAGGTTCACATCTGAGAAAGCAATTGGATTTTTGTAGTACCCCTAATTGATAGAACAATTAACAACTTAGATACAAGGTTGCTACATGATTTTTTTCATTATTTGAAAATAGGTTGGGCTACATTAGCTATTTTACGTAGATACGCTCAAGAAGAGATCTCATTGCATTTTACTGTCCTCCCAACAGTTAACTAACTTACATCGCTAAATATCTAGCCTGAGCAAATTCCATATTCACTTGGTTAATTTCAGTTATTATTTATTACAAAGTTCCAGTCCATAGGGTTAGACTTATTCTTTCCAAACATACTTTAGACTCTTCCTTTGGTGGTATTCTTTTAAATTTAGCATAGCTTGTGTATTTTAAAATAACCACAATAAATGGCAGATGGTAAAAATGAGCTGAATCCTGATTACCATATGCAGATTTATTTGGGGACAAATAGTTAAATGTTAAAACAAAATTCCCATTTTTATTTGTAAAAATGGAAAGACAGAAGTAACATTCTTGGGAAAGTTACATTCACATTGTCAGATGTCTCTTACTAAGATCAAACATGGTAATTATTTCAAGTTATAGTTTTAAAGCGTTATTATCTAATTGTGAGCTCAGTATCATTTAAAAGCCTAATATTTGCACTGATTTCATTGTGTTAAGTCTGAACGAATGTATTCAAATGGGTTTGTGTTGAAAAATCACAGGAAATGTTTCTCTTGCAACTTAAAATATCATAGGCTTTTCAACAGTTGTTTCTGCATCAATCCCTATAATTTTTTTAGAAGAGTACCTTAAATACAAAATGTATTTGGAAGAGTTAAAAAAAATGTTTATTGAATGTGTTAATGTTTAATTTTTTGATCAATCTTACATACTGTATCTATTAATCTAAACTGATTTGATGACAAAAATATGTAATACAACCATTGTGCAATTTTTCTTGTTTTGAAATTCTGTACCATATGTACTCTTACTTGTTACTGTTTTTCTATCTTTGTTTGTGCTATTTTTATTCTTTAAAATAAAATTAAATCTATAAAAAAAAAGAAAGTTAGATTTTGTAAAATATACTAGCTTTGTGTTTTAAAAAAGTGCTGATAGCTTTTATACTTTGAATTTTAATTAATTATGCTGGCTCCCAAGGAATGAAATGTTTAAATTAATTATTTGACCATTCACATAATAAAAAGCTTATGACCAACTTAAAATATTGAAAAAGCAAATAAGTAGCATTATTAAATTAAAATCAAAATTTTAGTATATTTTGTGAAGTTTTGGATTTTTTTCTATTATTTATTGGATATTATTGTTTTCCAAAAACATTTTAGTTGGTTATATGAAAAATATTTTTAATATTATAGAGATAAAAATTAAAAATCCTAAACTTTAAAGGTTCATAACATTAGATAAAATAATTTTAACATTTTACTTACTCCACAATGTTAATGTTTCTTGGTGTGATAGACAACATAATCAAGTGAAATATGAACACGTCCTTTTCATCTTAAATCAAGAAATATATTTCCCAGATAAATCATTATGAAATTTTATTCTCCAGCCGTACTTTAACCTATTCCTCTCCTCCTTCCCTCCCCCTACTTCCTCCCTTTCCCTCCCTTATCCTCCCCTCCCCTCTGTTCCCCTCCCCTCCCCTCCCCTCCCCTCCCCTCTCCTCTCCTCTCCTCTCCTCTCCTTTCCTCTCTTCTTTCTGCCCTTCCCTGACCCTCCCTTCCCCTATTGTCCCTTCCTCTTCCCACCCTTTTCCTCTTCACTCCTTTTTCCAACTTCTCTTCCTATGTTTGGTTTCTAAGCGTGGATTTCGCATTTAGATTATGCGTTAAGAATATTTTATTAAATGTTAGCAAATATTTTCTACAAAATTAGCAGTTAAACTATAGAATAAAATTTTGCTAATGTACTTTCCCTTTCAAACATGATAAGATTTAGATAATTTACATAAAAAACATGCCCTCAAATATATATATGCATATATTCTACTTTTGAATTTTGAGTATTTGTCTCTTAGTTGCTATTAAATATCAGTATCCTAACTTTTTTAGTGTCACTGTTAGATAAATGATTATTTAAAAAAAACTTTCAAAAATCCATTTATTTATTTGTTTATTTATTTGGTACAGAGTTTTGCTGTGCAGCAGCTCGGATTTACAGTGCTCTTCCTGTCTCAGCTTCTCCAGTGCTGGAATTACAGGCATCTGCCAGGACGCCCCATTTTGGGGCCAACACAGCATGTGTTACCAGAGATTAAACCCAGGTCCTCGCATTTTCTAGGCACTCACTTAAATCACCTAGCTCTCTCTTCAGCTCAATGAAAACTTATTTTTAATTACTTAGAAAGACAAGCTTATAAGGAATTGTCCAGAACAAACAATATTCAATTTATTATGAGATTTTATTTTGTGGAAAGCTGTACTTAGAACCTGCCTTTGGAAGACTTACCAGGTTTTTGAAACACACACACACACACACACACACACACACACACACACACACACACCTTTGATCTATATGTATATTGAATGCTTAACTTTTAAGAAACAAATGCATTTATTTTATTTATTTATTTTTATTTTTATTTTCTTGTTCAGAACCTTTGTTTGTTTATTCACTGATTTTTATGGCCGGCTCAGTCCGTCCCAAGGGCAGGGCTGGCACAGCATGTGGTGCCATTTAAAAGTATATTCCCGTCAGTTTCCCTCAAGCCCCTCGCCATCGCTTTGGGCTCATTTCTCCCACTCTTCTTGCCACTTCCACAAGCAGATCTGCAGCTCGTCTTTCACACAGGTCTTTCGTTATGTTCTCCTGGCTGCCTCCATGTCCCGAATCCATTTGAAAGATTCACCTTTCACAGACATTCCTCTGTGTGGAAGAGGAAGACGCGCCACTGCAGCAGATGCCGGGAAGAAGTGGAGGGCGACACACGGCTCCGTTTCCAGGAGCAGAGCCCGGCTTCCTATTGGATGGCTCTTGGCATGACCACTCCCTGGATTCCTAATTATACTTCATGAAGTCATTCATGGAAGTGAAATTTTGTATAAACATTAAGGAAAACTGCATGGAAGTTTCTTTAAACTGAAAATAAAACTATTATTGCATCCAGAAATTGTACATTATGCACGTCTCTGATAAAAGTGAAATCTATATATTGAAAAGATATCTGTACACTGAAACATTATTCCCAAATAGCCAAGGTACCATCCAATCTGCCTGGCCACCAGCAGATAAGTGCGATGAAAATGAGTATTTCTATTTGAGTAGTGTTCAGACAGAAGCAGGAAGGGAACGCTCCCATTTGTGAAATCATTTTAGCATATAGGCATATGTCAAACAGCGTGTAGAACATTTGAAATATATGCAATTTATATTAATGAAATACACAAGGAACCTGGGATGAAATCCAACATAATGCAATGCAAACATTCAGTAAAGTAGCGAAGTGAGTGAGGGAAAACATTCTCTGTAGAAGATGAGGTGATTACAGTAATATGTAGAGAATTACACGTAAATAAACATGGCCAGGCCAACGAGATAGCTCAGCAGACTAAGCACCTGCTTAGGCAAGTGCAGGGACTGGGGGTTAATCCCAGGCATCACAGGTCTTACCAGCCCACCCTCTGGGGCATACTGAGCTGGCCACTGAGACCAGCCGTGGTGGTTCATACCTATAATCCCAGTGGTGGGACGCTGAAAATAGGAGGAGCATTATCTGTCTGAGCTGCATAGTGAGACCTCGTATCAAATATATATACAAAAAGGAAAAATTTGCATATGGTCAAGGTATACTATATAAATTAATATGCATTGACATTGTGAAATATTCACATCGAATGATACAATTATCTCTAGTATGCTAATAGTTTCTAAAATTTAAGACTGGTGAGGTTAATAATTACTTTTGTTAGCACAATAAACTTCCGGTGGAGCAGGGCATGGCAGCACATGCCTCTAGTTACAGTGCTGGGAAAACTGAGGCAGGGGATTAGCAAGAGTTCAAGGTCAGTGAGATCCTACATAGTGAGATTCTGCATCAAATAATGAAAACAAAAACAATAAAAACAAGCAATAAACTTGCAGCGAAATTCTCACTATAGATATAACACACTTGGCTCCAGTTCTCATAAAAAATCCTTTTGAAACTATCCTCTCTCTAATGCATAACATTCTTGGCAAAGACAAAAGTCTTATTAGGAGAAAGCAAAATAATTTCTTTCCTTGTGAAAGGTTTCTAACAGTTTAAACTAATAACTTCATTTCCTTTGCCTCTGAGCTACTCTGGGTGAAGTCAGTCCTGGTAAGTTATAATTAGACATGTAGGATAATTCTAATGATGTCTTACAACTGATGGAATCTGTCTCAGCCCTGTCTACCACCTGATTACCATGGAAACCATTGCTGGCCAACCAAGTAATTCTGATCAAAAGGAATTATTATTAATCCTCCTAGTATATGTTGGCTAGGGATTTGCACAGCTTTTGTTAAAGTTTCTTTTGGAAGCTGAAAGGTCCAGTAAGGGTAAATATTAATGTGCTGGAGAGCAAGAATGGCTTAGTCTCTGTGGGGCACAACTGGCTCTCAGTAAATCTGATATTAACAGATTATAGGATCAGCCTTGCACCCCCCAGGGATTACAGATAAACAGGTGAATGTGTAGAGGAGAAAATGATTTCTAGAGCTGAATTAACCATGTCATTGCCTGGCAAACTGAAATCTAAATAAGAAAGAATGTGTAAGGAATGTGAGAATTGTTGAAGAGTTAGGGTAAAGACAGAGAAAAAAAGGATTTTTCTGCTTATCTTTACATATTTAATTTAGCTATTGCTTAAATTTTAAAAATATGAAAACATAACACACATGAGCAAAGACTGAGGACAAAGTGAGCATGTGCTTGAACACATGTGTGAGTGTGTTTGCCCTTGGGGATTTAGCCCAAGCAGGCCCTCACACTTGCCAGAGGCCATCACACTAAGCTGCACCTCCACAGCCAAAGACGGGTGCTTCAATAACAGAACCATCACCCAACTGTGTTATGTAATGTTGCTTTGCAAAATTGTAGCTTATGTTCAGGATAAGAACCACATGAAATTTGGCAGTGTTAGTTATATGGGAACATTGGAAAATTCTTTGTCATGCTAGTTTTTTGGCATTATGATAAGCAGCAAACTAAGCAAAATTAGAAGCAACATAGAAACTGACTTTTTCAGAATAACGAATATTTAAAACCTTCAAATATATAATGTTCTAAAGATAATTTTTGGAATTGAAAATCCAAAATCACTCCCCTCTTTGGCTATTAAAATATTCTTTTCTTTTTCTTTTCTGTTTTTCTAAATTTAGGGCAGGGTCTACAGGGTGTTCAGGGTCTTACTACATAGATTGGATTCATAGTGATTCTCCTGTGTTCAGCCTCACAAGCCCTGGGATTATAGGCACGCATCACCACACTGGGTCTTAATCACTATCACAGCGCTCCCTGGGGATAGGGCTGGTACAGCACACAGGGAACCAAACTCTGACTGCTATGCTGCATTAAACTATTCTACCAATGATAGAAAAAATTATGCTTCTTAGCCTATGGATGAACAAAAGTATTTTGATGCGTTTGTGGGTTATGTAACATTGTCTTAAATCTATTCGTAGAACTGAAACAATACTTGCTGAATTACTTGATGCTGCTTTGGTGTTGTATGCTTCTGATGCATTTCTTCCCTGATTTAGTTTTCTGATCCATGTAATGAACACCCCTAGTACTTACCTGGACATTGAAAGGGCCAAACGTCACTTGACACTTGTGCCATATGATATTTGATTTGCTCTGATGATGTGTTTTAGTGGAAACTGTGTAAATTCATAAAGAAACTATGTGGACATATAGTTGGGTTCTAGCATTTGTGCTTTTGCTAACTTAATAAGGTTAGTTATGGCAGTGAATTATTCCTTCAGTGTGTATTCCCGTCTTGTTTCCTCTCCCTTCCTTTTGTTTCTGCTATTCCTCCTCCCCCCTCTGGCTTTGTTTGTTTTTATCGGTGTTTAAATTTATAAAACCATCAAAGAAATAATATTATGCTGTGCAAATAAATGCTAGTGTTTGATTTGGGGTACCAAATGTTTCAACACTGAATTAATCATGTATCACTAAATCTATAGTTTATCTTAATACTATCAAGCAAGCACAACAAAATGAATTTAGAAAAGATAAGACTAAATAAATACAAAACGTAGTAAGATTATAGTTTTACACAAGTAATATTTTTAATCTGGATCTTAGGATTGACTTGTTGAAATTTTTACTGATATAAAGAATTTAACCCCATTATTTGGAAAGGTTACATTCATAGTTTCCACTGTATACTTTTCCACTAAAAATACTCCTAGTTTATGAAAAGATAATAAATAGGGAAATGTGTTACATTTTGTGCACTAAAGAAGAAATCTTACAGTCTCAGAGAATAGTATCTTCCTTTGCCCTTTTGTGTTTAGAAATGTTATATGAAGTTAAGG
Organism: Myocastor coypus; assembly: GCA_004027025.1. Taxonomy (NCBI): domain Eukaryota; kingdom Metazoa; phylum Chordata; class Mammalia; order Rodentia; family Myocastoridae; genus Myocastor; species Myocastor coypus. The sequence continues at coordinate 57,605 of PVJA010001828.1, forward strand.
TGTGCCTACAGCCAGAGAACTTTGTTTAAAAGTCATTCAGCTTAGCTTAAGAAACCAAATGGATTATCTTTTTGAGTTTTGGAGTTCCAACTTTCTATTTGCATACATATGCTGGCAACTACGTATAATCTCAGGATATATAAAGAGATACTTTTAAGATTTATGATGGAGAAACCCAGAAACTACATAGTAGAGAAGAGATGTGGGGCTTAGAACTCATAAATCATGTGCTGTTTTTCCTGTTGCATGGACAGCTTAGTTCTTCATTATTTCATTATTCATCAAATGTTTTTTTCTTGTATCACTAAAAGCCACATCAACTTTAATATATAACAATAATGAAAATATAAATATAAATGTACTACCTTAATGATCATTTGTGTCCTAAAACTTAGTATAAGATTAACTTATTAGCTTTGTATGTCATGTCTATATTTACAAATTTCAAAATAAATCACTGAATCTGCCATAGTATATACAGATGTTTTTGGAAAACCTTTAGATAGTTACTAGGATTAATCAGAATATTAGTCAAATAATGTTTACTTCTTTTCTTATTTCGCAAACATATTTCTAAGAATAAAATCATACTTTTCCTTTTCATCATACTGTCAAATGGCATTCTTAATAATTGTCTTCCTCACATTTAACATGGAAAACTTATAAGCAAAAATCCAATAGCCATTCCTGAAATTTCTACTTTGAGAATGTGGAAGCTGTCCATAGCCTTGGTGTATACTTTTTGAAAATCCATAGTGGACAGATTTTTTTTTTCTTTTTTTGGTGGAACCAGGGATTAAACTCAGGTCCTTGTGCTTGCCAGGTAAGCACTTATTCTATTGAGCTATCTCCCAGCCCCCTGTGATGTATAATTTTTAAGGATACAAGTGTTATGGTTTGTGTATAGGTGTCCCCCCCAAAGCCTCATGCTGTCTTAGGGTAGGTGACTTCTGGAATTTGTAATTGATTATTGTGGGTGTGGGTGTTGCACCTCCCCTGGGGCAAGTTATTTGCATTTCAATGTAAGGAAGGAAGAGGATTAGTCCTCCCTGTGCTCTTGTTCTTTGCCACCACCATGAAAGGTTGTTTTCTGCCTTGGACCAGCTAAACTGGCTACTGGACTGGTTTACTGGACTGAAAGCTCCAGTAGCTGTGAGCTAAATAAACCTCTCCTTCCCTAATTTGAGTGTCAGGTATTTGTCCCAGCAATGAGAGGAGAGTAAGTAAGACAACAGGCAACCTGCACACTTGTTAGCATAGCCTGTCTGTCCCTATCCATAAAGTATGCAGATAAGACACTTCACTTGCTGGGTAAGCAGCACCCAAAGACTGGTTTTAATGCTTTAGAGATGTAAATGGAGTGTATGGTAGAATGGCAATAAAAAGGCAATTTCATTTAGGAAAACTCATCTCTTAGTATACATCCTGTAAAGGGATATTGTTTGATTAAAATAAAAGACATTAAAATTCAATAAAGACAGAATGATCATGGCTGAAGGAAGTTGAGTCATTCTAAAGTTAATTGTGCTTGTGGCTGATCTCGTGGCAGTGTAGCTGATCTGTGTAATGCAAAATCGGCGTGTTTCCATGAAGCTATGCTGTAAGAACAGGAAAGCAGAGGCTCTGGGAATGGTGCAGTCGTGTAGCATATTGAGAGGAGGAAAAGTAGAAGAAATGAGGCTTACAAAAACAGCAAAAGCACTAGGAGAGCTTTGTCAAAAACATTATGTTGGGCAGGTCAGATAGTTCAGTGGACAAAATTTCCTGCTTAGGGAGGCACTGGGACCAGGGTTTGATCCCTAGCACCACATGCTCTGCCAGGCCCCAACCCCGGGGCATGCTGACAGGTGACTCAGACTGAGCATGGTGGTGTGAGATTGTAGTCCCAGTGTTTGGGAGCCTAGAAACAGGAAAATCACGAGTCTGATCTACACAGTGAGCCCCTATAGACCCTGTACTAAACACATAAAAAAGTTATGTTCTAGCTGTTTCTTTAAAACACATTTATTAATGGAAATAGGAGAATTTCATAACTCAGATTGTTGAAACTCCTGTGCTTCCCAGATCCAACTTCTCCCATTCATTAGCTACCACATAGGCTTTCTGAGTTGACTTCACACTTATCTGAACTTATTTTCTCATCTACAAATTAGAATTGATGATATCTGCTTTACATAAATCATGCTACAAAGATAATAGGAACACTACATATATATATATATATATATATGTTAAAATTAGCAGAGCTTAAAAATCATTATCAGTACAAATAACATTTATGCATATTATAACATAAATATGATATTTGTTACAGAAATTTATTTAACTTTAGCCAGAAATCTCAATAGGATTTTTAGACATTAAGTAAAAGAGGTTGATAATAAATTAAGCAATGGCCTAATTTCACTTAGCAATGATTACACATCTTCCCCTATAAATAAAAGTGATAGTGACTTCAGTGTTAATCCACCTGCTTCCATAGCGGGAAATTCTCTGAGACATCCTTTAGTGGCTGAGCTGTAAAATGCTCGCATCTAATTTTTGCTGCCTCGGCACACACAAAGCACACCCTTTCTGTTTGCATAGCAGCAGTCAGGACTGAGCTCTCTTCATGTGGTGAAAACCCAGTATCTATCGTTTGTTTATTTACAAAACTACTCATCAGGACTGGGGAAACGATTCAGTGCCACCATGCCTGCCTGGTAAGCATGAGGTTCTGAGTTCATTTTCCAATGCAAAAACCTCAAATTATTCATTAATTCTATCATATGTCTAAGGGCCCTTATATGATTGTTTCTTACTTGCTTTTATTTATATATTTGGTACAAGGTGTCGCTATGCACCTGGGATTCATACTGATCCTCCTATCTCAGCCTACCCACAACGCGCCACCCTACCCAGTTTCCGTGGTCCACTCCATGTGCCTCAAGTTCTGGAGCAAGCATGAAACATGATCCCGGAAATTGAACCCCAGTTGTTACTCTTGGCTGGCAGGTGATTAGACCACAGGGATATCTCCCCAGCCTTGACTTGTTGTTGTTGCTGTTGCTTTTGTTGTTAACATGACTGGTCATTCGCTGTGTGATGTATATTTACAGTTCAAAGTCAACTTCAACTTATCTAACAAATGTGTACTTGAGAAATTAAGGATTAAGTGGAGGTATCCATTTGTTTGCAAAATGAATAAACTAAGGAATTTCCTAGTAAAAGGATTTCTGCGAGACCTTTATTCTCTCTTCCAACACAATGATGCCGAGGCCACTGTGTTAGGGAAACAAAATGAATCTGAACCTCATGAAAGGCACCTGCAGCTTAGAGTGAGTACACAGAAATGAGGAAGGATACATCTTCTAATTTATGAGACAATCTAAGGTTTAAAATCAAAAGTAAATTTTAGGAATAACAATAATAGGAAAAAATGAGCTCTAACTAGAATCTGTTAATAATAACAAAATGACTAATAATAGGAACTACGACCGCTAAAATTTGGTAAATGTGCAATGTAGAGCAGCATATTTTGTTTATTTACATATGTGTTTGTTTGCATTTAAGGTATTTATGATTTGGGGAAAAAACTATTTTTCAAAGAAAATGCAAAATAGTAATAAAAAATTAGAAATGATACAAAATTTCACTAAACAAATTGACAGTGTTCCTTGCATTGCATAGTGTTAACTTCAACTTAGTTATTCACATTACCAGATATATGTATACAGAATTGGAAAACGAAAAAAAGTTATGAGCAATTAAGAAGAGAGAAAGAAGGAAAAAACAGAAAACCAAGAAAACTAATAAGCATTAATGGCTCCTTTCCATAGACTAGCAGAAATCTAAAGTACAGTTATCTAAGCCACACACATATAGATATATTTAGACATCTAAGCATGCTAAAAGGTTTATCAAAGACAATTAATTTACTTTGGAAAGGTACCATTTATTTATTTATTTTCTTATTTATTTATTTATTTATTTATTTGGTACAAAGTCTGACTATGCAGCTCAGACTTGTAGCAACCCTCGTGTCTCAATCTTCCCAGTGCCATGACTACAGGTGTGTCCCACCATGCCCAGTTCTGGTGGCCTGTTGTCTCTTCCAGGGTTCCAGGGCCTGCACAGCATATGGTACCAGGGATAGAACCCAAGTCCTAGCACTTGCCATGCAGGTGTCTAGACCACCGAGCTATCTCTCCAGCCCACCTTTTTTTTAAGCGTGGAAAGACCACATAAGATCTACTGTCTTGAAAAATTTCAAGGATGCAATTCAGTATTGTAAATCATGAAAATTTTGATGCTACTTTCACATTTTTTTGTTCAGTTACAAACACTGCCACATTATTAGCTATATTTCCTTGGACAACTACTGACTGCATTCCTTTAATTTTTTCCCAGGTAATGTAGATAAGAACTTAGTTAATTTTCAGTTGAAATTTTACTGAATTAAGGTTATCACTGATTTGAAAATATAAGGACTAGCCAGAAATGAAAAATAAGGATGAAGGGAAGCTACACGCTTATACTGCAAGAGAAAATAGTGTCTTATTTTACTGTGAGTTAGATTTTGTACAGGTTTTCAGTATAAGTAAGTTTCTCCATGATTTTGAATTTCCACTGGGCCCACTTAATTTTGGTTAGGCTCAGTCTGCCTGGCTTACAAGCATGTAGGGTGTATTGAACCAAGCTTTTCAGTGTAGGGAGAAATTCCTGTCCTTCCACCATCCTCTTGGAATGCTCATATCTCTCTTTGTTTTATTTATTAAGTTAGTATCAGTGCAAATATGAAGATAATTTTGCTGTTCTGGCAACCCAAACTTATTCAGATAAAATGTTTCTCTCACAGTGCCAAAAAAGTTTCCAGAGAATTTTTTAAAAACACGTAGTAAACTTATTTATTGACGCGTGTTATAGCTTTTGTTAAGTGTCTCTATCATATATGCTTCATAAATTCAAAGCTACCATAGAAACCTCACTCAGACTCAGCAACAGAACATTCTAACGTCTCCAGACTCCCACTATGGAGTCATTTCCAGTTTCCTTTTGGACATGTGTTTTAGTGAACATATGCATAGAATTATTTTAGATATATACATAAGAGTGGGATTATGGAGCATATGATAAGCTTTTTCACAGCTTTAGCAGGTCCTGCCAAGGCAGTATTGTTCCAAAGTTCTTATGCCAATTTACACTTCTACTCACAATCTATGAGATTTATGGTGTTATCACATCCTCACCAATGATCAGTGTTTTCATTTGGCCATTTATGTAGGCATCCAAACAGTTTCAACATGATTTTATTTGTATTTCTTGAAGGGCTAATATCTTTCTAGCCACAAAGTTTTTCACTTACACGTTTAGAATCCTACCTTTTCAAAATGTATGCCAAAAGCTATCTTCGTTTTCTTGTTCATAATAATTGGATATGTCAGGGGTTATCAGCATGATTGTAATGACGGCTGCAGCCTCGCTTCTCCCTTTCTCCTCAAAGGACAGTGTGCAAATGGTTTGGTAGTTATGAACTTTGTGTCCACAGGTTCTGTATGTGCAGACCCAGTGAACTGCAAATTCAATCAGCTGAACATTAAAAATAGTGTAAAATAATTACATCTCTGCTGAACATATGCAGAGTGTTTTCATCACCATGAACAATTTAGTCTAACAGTGATTTACATAACATTTGCTCTGAGTTGGTCAGTATGAGTAGTTTAGTGATGAATTAAAGTCTATGGGAAAATGTGCATAAGTTATATGCAAATGTTATAGCATATATTGAACCAATAATGTGCATTCTGTTAGTGCAATATAGCATGTATACTAATATGCATACTAATAGTACTGCATACTGTTTGCACCAAGAGATTTGAGCAACCATAGATTTTCCTATAAAAGGAAACTTTGAAATAATATCCCTCCTTATCAAGATACAACCTTATAGGGATTTTGATTCTTAGCTATATACCGAAGAAAATGAAACGAAACAAATCAAAACAAAGATTGAAAAAAGTCTGCCATTTTCTACCCAGAAAAGATTTGCTTTAAAATCTTTTCATTATGTATTTTTGCAGTGACAGCATTTATAGCTTAAGGTTAATATTGGTTATTAAAAATCATTATGAAAGTCATAGCACACAACTGAGTGAAATATGGTCATAAAAATTTTTCTCTCATAATTTTACGTTGACCTCAAAAAAGATTGCAATGTATGTTTTGTATATCTTCAAACAATCTAGAGGGACTGAGGCAAGGCATGTTATGCTGACAGAGCAATTTAATAAAATTAACACACATACTAGGTTTCCACAGTCATTCTAACATGGAAAGAGTAGATATGATTTTTTATACGCATTTAGAAATAGAGTTCAGAATGTAGGAAATGATATTGAGCAATCCACCATCAGTTAGGAAAACCCAGTGTCAAAAGATTTTGATTGCTTTCAGGCTATGTTTTACTGCTATAGTAGAACACCTTCGATGGAAAATATATAATAATCAGACAATTACTTTTTTTCCAGGTTAATAGGGTGGTTCATACAAGATCAACGTGCCAACATCTGGCAAAAGCCTTTGTACTGCGTTATGTGAGGCTAAAGGTGGATGGGGAAATGAATAAAGCAGGCTGGATTTCTACCTTCCTTAATGTCATAGAAGGTGGGTCCTTTCACCTTCCAAAGGTTCTATCTCTTGAGACTGCCGCAGCAGCAATTTGATTTCAGTTATGTGTTTTGCAGTGCACACAATTCATAGAGTAATAGCAACTGTCCCTTCATTTAATTTAAATTTATTTATTTATTTATCTATTTATTATTTTTTTGTGTGTGGGACTGGAGTTTGAACGCACAACTTTGCACTTGCCAGGCAGGCACTTGTGCCACAGAGCTATCTCCCCATCCCCTAAATTTAGAACACTGTTAGCTGATAAAGCATATGTAAGAAAGAAAGTGCAGCAAAGTATGTTTTATTATGATTATTAGGCACTGTCTCTTTACATTAAATTATTTTGAATATGATCATCTTGCTTTTGCTGTGTAATTCTAAAATTATGTCACACATCAGTCATCCAAATAGGGAGGCAAAAAAAATAGGGAGGGAGGAATAAGCACTTCTATCCAGAGTTCTATGATTTATCTAAAGCCTGGGCACACTAGAGAAACAAAAGAAAAAAGAAAAAAAAAATTCTTCCCTGGGACCTAACTCCCTATTGAAATCTTTAAGCATGGATGTATCAGCACATTTGGAACCTAAAGGAAATTTTTTTTCTTATTTGTTTTATTATTTATGAATATCTATCAAAAGTTAAAGAGAAAACTTTTGGAATTCACAAGCCAACCATTTACTATCCTCAGCAACATATATCTCTGGTTTCTCTTTGTCTTAATGAATTCAGTTTTAATAAATAGTATGTGAAAGTTGATTTTCTATATCTCATACTGAAGATTTAGTGTGTGAGGGAACATGAAGTGAGTTAATCTGTGGGAGTTATTAATACATATTAAAGCATTATCACTGCTTTAACATATTGGTGACTTTCATATACCAACTTGGTTCATGAGATAAGAAAGCAATTAGTATGTTACCAATGCCAATATTATGATAAGACTTTTATACTGAATTACCAACTTTGATAAAATCCTGGTAGTTTCCATTTAATAACTGATTTATATACTTTAGATAAAACGTTAATACCCACAGTGGACATGACATTAAAGGAATGATACACTCTGCTTTACTTTCTTGCAGAATGTATTTCTACTTAAAAGGAGGCAGTAGATAGAGACACAGTTGGTGTCAAGGCTCAAAAATTAAGTTTCATTTAATTCTTTAACTTCAAAAGTGAAAAATTATATGAACTATCCTTTCAGACATATTAATTTCAGTCATTCCTTCCACCATACACTATCTGAAAATGCACTGAAAAACTAGCAGTTCCCTAAGCTGTATGGCATATTCCGTGGGACTAACAGGATAACTTTAGAAACACTTTCTTGACTTTTGATTTTTAAAGTTTTATTTATCCTCCCATGCTTAAACAGCACTTCTGCTGAAACCTGCATAGATCTGTACGGAATTAGAATTCTTTTTCTTTGGTCTCTCCTAGCATAGTTTTCTTCCTGTATTACAACGGAATTATTGCATATATGATCCTCTAGTTTATACACTTAGAGTTTGACTAATACACCTCAAATGATGGCTAGAATATTACTGGAACTTCCACCAACCATTTTTTTTTTTTTATGAGGGGATGGATAAATTCATTGCAGGATAATACAGGAAATAGTTTACATATTAATTTGAAATACCTCAATACTGTTTTAATGCATGTGTATGCTATTTTAAAATCTTTATATATTCTAATTCATGGGATTGAAGATCTTTGATTACAACTGCATTTTTTAGCCTTACTCATATTTGTATCTAAGAAACAAGTATTGGCCACCCGTTATGTGCTTAGGACCATATTCTGCTAAAAATGCAGTAAGGAAAACAAAGAAGTAATTCTTCACATTAATGGATTTTATTTAACAAGCCCAATATAATGAAATTTGTATTTAATTTATAATTTCAAGAAACTCATATCACTTTTAAAGTTTATAGGGCAATACATTTGAACTTACACTTAAAGACTGAATTTGGCTATGAATAAGGAAAATATTATATGACATTTTGCATTTCTTTTATAAAATTCAGGTGATAAAAGAGGTTTCAATGTCTGAAGGAACTTTTGGCAAAGTTAAAGATCACTGAGAGGTTCAGGTGAAGATCATGCCAAAGAAATAAATTGGCATAACCTGTGACCAATGAAATTTCTTACAAATATTGATAGAATTGTTGAATTTTATTAATTTATTAAAATAGCTTGATATTATAAAGTGTTCATCTATGTATACATTTTACATCCACTGTAAACTAAGGTGATATTGGATTTAATTCTAGCAGCATTACTGCATTGCAATTGTAGATGTAGAAACTTCGTTACTAAAACTTGACAAGGATTAAGGTAACAGTGCTGTCTTGATTTCTAGCAAAGTTATGAAAGCAAAAAGTTCATTAATATCAATGAAATAAAGAACAAGTCAAGGAAGTCTACTTAGTATTCTTTATTAATTTTTAAGAGGAATATGCTTATTTTATTAACACTGTAGTTTAATATTTTATTTTCAGTATAATATACAAATGATAAACTATAGTATTACAATAGGATTATAACACTACAACAGATTATCAGTGGACACCTTTACTATAAACCAATGAAGGGAGACATTTCAATGTGAAAATTTACATGCATTTACATAGATATTTAGAAAAGATATTTATGCAGCATATGTAGTTTTAGCATGCAGGCATTATTTTGTGATCTCTAGATCTACTTATGAACTAGATAAATTGTTCAAAACAAAAGGAAAATTTTCATTAGTAGTCAATTACATTTTAATTAAGATAATTGTTATGACAGTATCGTGGGTACTTGAAGGTTACTTAGATTTTAAAAATCCTGATAAAATATAAGAAATGTTTAATTGGTTAGTAATCATAAACATGAAATTCTGCAAACACCAAAGATGCTAAAATTAAGCCAATAATTAACATTTATTGTTTTAATTAATATTTGGCAAACTGATTATTGCAAGATAGTCTAATATAATTTAGTTGATGAAAATTCTAATTGACAGCAAGTATGTTGATTAAAATATATGTTGCTTTGTCTTTATTTGAAATGACAATTGCCTGCTTAAGCATTCGTTATAACTCACAGATTAATAAGAACAATAGTGTTTTAATATTCTTCTTGCCTCAACACTGCTATTGACATGATTTACACCCTTTAGGATTTTTTAAACTCCTAATTTGCTTCTTGGTAGTAAACTACACATCACCTTGAGGACATAGAGCTGAATCCTATTGGGGTGCATAGTCTGCAGCTGAAGGGCATTTATGAAGAAGTGTTAGACTCAGTCACATTCACAACTTCTCACTCATGATAAACATGCCATCATGTTAATCTTCTTCTTTTTTTTTTTTCCTTGTTTCAGAACTTTTGTTTGTTTATTTATTCTTATGGCCGGCTCAGCCTGCCCTGAGGGCAGGTGCAGCATGTGGTGCTGGGGATCGAATTGTAGTCCCTGCAGCCACCTAAGCTTTCCTAAGCAGGAGCTTTAGACCACTGAGGCATCCTGCCGGGCCATCATGTTCATCTTCTGACGACCGTTTACCGTTCTTCGCTTTTCCAGATGTATCCTCTTCTATTTACCAGCAGATTACAGTAATAGTGGGGGAGGGGTCAGGATGTGGAAATGGCCAGTCTTGGGATTTCCTCGTTATTATTTTGTGTTCCAAATTTTCCTTTCTTTTACCCAAGCTCTTCTTATTCTTTCTCTCCTAATTTTCTATAAAGTTTGATGCAAAGTTAAAGTTTCCTATCACACCTCTTGCCCATTTTATCTGTAGCTTATATTTTTAATGCCTACACTACCTATAATCAGGCCTCTGTCCAACTAGGTTTTCATGATAAAAAAATTTTAATGTGTTAAGTTTTGCTAACTATTGCGTATTGAAAAGGTAGAAGGAATTTAATTTTATTGAAGTGAATTTTATTCACTGATACCAGACATCTTATCATACTTATAGTAAACCATGTGTGATTATTTTTCCTTTCAAATTGCCATCTTTTTATGGCACCTAAATAACATCAACTTTCAGGCATCATGGTATCACACCTTCCCAGAGAAAACTTTACGTAGCTTTGTCCCATTATGTTATATTGGTCCTGTTTGGTGGTTTTATTCAGTGGATTTACTAATTCACCAATGCTATGCATTCTACTTAGTTCAACAGTTCTTTTTAGCTAAGATATATCTAAAAGTAAAACTTTAGGGTGGACTGCGCACCTGCTTAGGCAAGCACAGGAGCCAGAGTCAATCTCTGGCACCACATGCTGCTCTGGCCCCGCCCCTGGGGGCACTGAGCCGGAGATTGAGTCCAGGCGTGGTGGCCCACACCTGCATCCCCGCTGCTGGCAAGGCTGAAAGCAGGAGGATCATTGTGAGTTTGAGCTGTGTAGAAGGTCCCTGCCCATAAATAAATAAATGAGCACAAAAATAAAATTTATATAAGAAATACGTTCTTTTTATTCTGTAACATTTTCATATAACAAATAAATAGAAATTACTACTCTTAATTAAATTAACATTGTTTCAAATGAAAAGAACTTTTCACAGAGGAAAAAGTTGTGTCATTAAATCACTAGAATCAAGCAATTAAAAATCTCAAGTTTAAGCATTTTTTTAAGTTTTGAAAATATTAAAAAGAAAATGTAAGTATTATAGTTAACAATCAAACTAACAATATTAAAATCTGCTTAGTGGCTATATTAGCTTGGTTTTCCACTTGTGTTTTACCAATAGTCTGCAAACTGTATCAGACAAAGACATGAGATATGCACCCTGATGAGTGTCAGATATCACTGAAATGCAATCACCTGTGTCCTGGTAAGGTATTTCCTTTTGCTTTTCCCATATTGCCAGTGCTTTGGAAATAATCACGAAATTTCTCTGTAGACATCTTAGTTTTGAAATATAAGACTTACACACAAAAGCTTTTTAGATCTACTTTGATTTTGATAAAGATTAAGTCAACACAGAGTTGTAAACACTTGCAGGTGCATTTCAGCGTAAACTGGTAGTAGAAAATGGTAGTTTGGGTAGAAATATTTTTTTTAAAGTTTTGCAAAGTCCATTACTGTAAAATAGACCCATATATCTGTGAGTTTACCGTGTGACTAATACAACTATGTTATTGTTAACATAAACATGCAAAGTTCAAATAAATACACAAAATATAATGAAACACAGGTTTGAGCTCTAGCTCTGCCGTTTGCTGCCTTTGATTGAGTGATTTCATCTGTTTGTGAGCCCATTTATTATACTGTAAAATTGCTTTCTAGTTCTTTAACTTAGAGAGTTGACGCACTAATTAATCAAGCGAATCTATAGAAAATAACTGTGTTTTTCTCACATATAAAAAGCACTAATATCTTATTAGTGAATCAAAATAAACTCAAACTTTACTTTTTTAAAATACAATATATGATGGTTGTGGGGATTTATGAAATAATGTTGACACCCATCTGCCTTGAAAGGAAAATTACTCCTTCAGAACCTATATGCCTATAGTTTGCAGAAAATTTCTTCAGAAGCAGCAGTTGGTAAGGCTTGGTATTATAGTCATGTTAAAATCTGTTCAAAGATGTTTAATGAAGCAGTAGGTATCAATGATGTATGGAACAGCTCAGCTGCAGATTTGCAAATTTATTTGTACACATGTATATTTCAGCATCTCTCTGTGCCTTCAGAATTAAAAGTTCGAATTGTTCTCCAACTTTGTAGAGAAGGTTCTCTTGTACTCAGGATGTTGACCCTTTATGTCTAGGCTGCCCTTTGAGCCAGTCTTTGTTGCGGTGCCTGTCACATTGAGGTTCCGATGCCTCCTTTCAGGTAAGCCTCGCTTCAATTCTGCTCCTTCAGCAGCATGCCAAGCCTGCAGTACATTAGTGAGTAGAAGCATAAAAGACACTTATTGTTCACCTCAGTGAGGAACGGGGTGAAGAAGCAGGAAAATAAAATCTGTTTGCAAGAATTCTGTCATCACTGTATTCTTCCTTAGCTACAACCACAGTCCAAGACCTAGCTGTCATTCAGTATGTGTTTGCTGAGTGAATACATGAGCATATGATGTTACAGCGCTGCTGAAAGGATTTAGGAAGATCTTTAAAAATGAATCTTTCATTTCACTCTCTCACACACAGTACCAGGAGTGAAGGTTTGCAGAAGGAGGAATATAGAAGGGATTTCTCTCATTCTCACACTAAGTTGTGCTGGCTTTATCTTTAACAAAACACAAATTTATCTATTGATGTAGAATAGTGTCCTTGACATATATAAAGGGAACTATCTAGACTAATGTGCAATGTGTGGCATGATATCACATGAAAATCTCACTAACTAGGAAAATCATAGCTAATATAAGCCGGAGTAGGTATAGTACCATTTATTGCATGTTTGAATAAAGGAAAATATTTGTTTCTCTTAATATTTGTTAAAATCCAATATTTTTATTAACAAAGACAGGCTGTTTTAACAAGCAGAAAAGGAACTTCAACTTAAACATGTGAAATTTGAGTCCATTTATAAACAAGCTTCTTTTTTTTGTCTAGTTGCAACATAATGTAGCCCAGGGACCCTATCCCCAGTATGCTTAATGAGTGAGTGGGATAATTCATATGGATGGGCTCTCAGTAGCATTTGCATTCTCTTCCGTAGGCTCTGCGGTGGTAAGAGCAATCCAGCTCCGCAGTTGTCTGTCTAACCAACCTTTGTCAAATTGTCCCTGACTGTCAACAGCAATCACTGCTGTGCCCTTGCCTGGTAGTGATGCAAGCCAGTTGACCTTAGTCTTAAGGACTTTTAAAATAACCACTCATTTTTTTCTTTCTCTTTTTCTTCTTTAGCTGCAGGCCATTGTTCTGTGTCCTTCTATCTTCTGACATTATGAATGATGTCTTTGCCTTAGTCTCAGGGTTACCTTGAAGATATTTATAGACCAGGTTCTGATGGCCCTGAGGGAGCTCTTCAGTTTGTACTCTTCAAACTCAGTGTTTTGTATCCTCCAAACTTCATTCCCCGACACATTTTTTTCTGACTAAATTCTCTGTATTTTTCTTCGGTGAACTTTCTCTTTCCTCACTAGGGCTACAAAATATTAAAAAAAAAAAAAAAACTTAAAAAGGAAGTATAAGGAAGAAAGTCAACTTACACCAGAGATTTTTAATGTTCGCCTAGTCCTCATTTCCACGTTCTCCTTCTTTTCTTTATGTTGCTTGGTCTTTAGGAAAAGCCTAGAGCTTGCTTTTCCTGTACTAAATCCTTCTGTGTACATACTTATTAATTTCTCTTGCTTCCTGCAGACATGTCATTCTGTAAGTGCTTTGTTTATCTACTGCCTGAGATAGAGTCTTGAGTTTTGTTAAATTCAGTCAGCATCAAAGTGAATCACATACTGTATGAATGTATTTCACCACAAAGCAAATGGCAGATGCTGCACACTCTATCAGATCTCTGTAGTGATACTGCGTGTGCAGAACTAATTGAATCATGTATTTATTAAAATGAAACTAATATTGTCTTCCTCCTCTTCAACTCTTGCTTTTAAAATAATATTCTATTGTTCAGCATGAAAATGTGGTCATTTATGCTCCAAAAATTGAGTCCTTTGGTTATTTATAAGTTTATATTCGTTTTTTCAAATGTAAGTCTTTTAATGTCATGACATGTTATTTTAAAGGTTTAATATGTATTTTACAGTTTGGTTTGAACTGATGTTACTAATGTAACTAATGCTACATTTTCTCATTTAAATGATTGATAAGTCAAGAGCTGAATTTAAGAATACAATTTATAAAAGGTAAAGAAGAGTAGCTGGGAATAATTTAAACCAATTAACCCTAGATAACCCGTGCATTCAGTCATTCAAAATTTATTCACTTGTACAAAGAGAGATTGAGAGAGGTGGGGTGCGAAAGGAAAGGGAACGAAAGGAGGAATGACGACACGTTCCGGGTGGGCACGAGCTCCACAGCAGCAGTGAGAACAGCCCGCAGCCCGCACAGTGCAGGGAGAGAGAGAGGGACAGAGAGGAGGGAGGCAACAAAAACAGGATGAAGAAAGGAATTGAGATACGCTGGGCACATGTGCCAGCTGCACGCAGGAATAGAGGCCTTACGTGCTGAGTACACCTAGTAATAAAGAAAATATTAGAAGCAAGAAAATATCTATTTGCCTATGCTACACACACACACACACACAGAATAATTAGAGTGCTCTATTATTTTTCTTATGCTTTATAGAGGCACTGAGGGTTAAAATCTCAGTCACTTGCCTGCCTTTGTAGGCTTTAGCACTGAACGGTCTTTTACTACATTTGTAGACAAAGAATTGTCAATAAAAAGTTGTAGTTGGAATGCCTATCACAAAGTAATTCTGGGTGCTATTACTGTATATCTATTTACTTAATGTTTTGCCAGAACCTGAATGGAACTGTAGGTCAAAATAAGTAAATAATGTTTGGCTATCTTTTATCAAATTTTCTTTAAAAGATTCATACTGGTTTTTAAGATTTTAATTAATTAGCCAGTATAATCCTTACAAATCTAAGAGTTTCTCTGATAGCTTAAGGTTATTTGAGTGTAATATGCTTTCTATCTTATATGTTATGTGAATTGGCATGGTATCAATTATTGAAAAATATTTTCTAGAAACCTACTTTGTGAACTAATATACAGACTATTAATGCAAAAATTGTTTTGAATTTCCTGGAATACAGTAAAATATAATACAGATGGTTGTGTTAAGTACTACTGCTTGTAGCCATATTCAAAATTTTAAAAGTCATGTAAAACAACAAAGCTTGAGTTTGAAAGCTTATTTAATAATATTTGATTACCTCAAAATATAAAATGTCAACTATCTGCTTGTATTTGCAAGCACTGCACTTTCATCAGGCTCGGTTGATTTACTTTCATCATTAGAAACATGAAATATTTACAGGAAGCTTGTTCCTTCTGTGGTGATTGATGTAACTGATTGAAATGTGATGTAAAACTTTAAAACTTGATTGTCACTACTACCTGAGAATATATCACAGGAACTATTTAGTCCTTGTTGAAACATTGAAAAGCCACATCTTAGAAAAAAATATAGTCAGGTTCTGAAACAAATTAAATTTTTGTCCTGAATATATGTATTAAAGAAATGAAATGATTCTGTGAGGGTGAAATTCAATAAGAAACAAGAAAGTTATGCAGATTTTATTCCTAAACTGCTGACTTTCAATCTGCAAGTGAGACAAGAACAAACTTTCATATCCTGAACTAATACAGAACATGTGTCTCAGTAAATCAGTGAGCTCTTAGATTCCCACACATGAGATGTGCTTAAGTGAATTTGAATGGTTGTACACTAATGTAACAGTAAGTGAAAACAACACAAAGACATGGAGATATATTCTATCTCAATGAGACAAATGACTAAGAAGATTTCTGCAATTAATGCAAGAATTTGCAGTCAAGAGTATCTGAGGTACTCCAGAATCATAGAGCACTTCCCTTTTACTGTAGTAATTCAGCTTCATAATTATTATTTACATTAAGTAATTAAGTCTCATAGATTCATGACTTAAATTGTTGTGGTCATATCTTTTTAACTGTTTGCTCAGCATGGTTTTATGAAGAAAATGTTCCTTTTTTGTCAAAGAGTTTCTGATTTAATATTCCAACTACAACTGCTACCCTTCTTTGTTTTACTTTGTTAACATGTTACAAAAATGACAGAAAATATCTTTCTGATTTAAAGTGCAACTATACAATCAGAGTTTATCACATAACTAGACAGTAATTGATTTTAATATAGATGATATGACAAAGAAAATGATCATGTTGGAAGTTAAATTCAAAATTTGCTTTAAATTCCATTTGTGCACTGAATATGCAGAAAAGTGTATACGATATGCATTTTAATAGTTATTTAAGTGGTCATTTATAGTAAAATATATATGGTTTTTCAAGCATGATATGTTTTTAATAAAAAGCTATTAAGATACAATAAATTAATTAGCATGACCTTTAATGAATGTCATAGCATCTAAATTTAGATGAAGTTTTATTTCTGTTTTATACTGTAAATTCCAATTACATTTTCATAAATGTTTCAGTGTTTAGATACTTTCTATGAATAATAATATTTGGTGTACGAGCACCTAACATTACATATCTGTGTATTACCTGTGTTTAGAAACCAGATGTACAATTTTAAATGTACATTGGTCAAAGTTTAAGCAGTAATTTGTAAAATACAACACTGTACTAAAATAAAGTTATTGGTTATTTTAGACCACTTATCACTTCAATGGAGATTCTTCTAGATGTGGTTTAAATTATGGATGAACATCTAACTGTCTTGTAGTTATAGAGGGCTAATTAGAACTAAGAAGTTGTCTGCTCTCATTATGTCCTATTAATATTCCTTAGTCCTAATTCTCTGTGCATTGTAGAGGATGATTTTCCTTCTTTATGTATGTGGTAAGTTCACTGGAGAGAATAATGATTCTGATTTCCAACTGAATAAAATTTCCATGTGTTAGATAAGATCATTTGTATATTATATACAGCAAGAAAGGCCACCTCTTGTTTTTCTCTTTTGTTTTCCTTTTCTTAGTTATCTGTCTCTACTGGCTTCTCCATGATCGTCTTACTTGTTAATTGCTAGGCTACAACATTTCTATGACTATTAGCATTTCAGATGAATGAGACCATCACTATTTTTTTCTGATGAGATTAGATGTAGATTAGAATATTTAATGAGTTCAGAACACATCCTTGTCTTGTCAAGAGCAGCACATTAACTTCTTTGTTTTTAGGTATCCTGTAGAAGTCCTGACTCTCCTATAAACCATTTACAATGGTACAAGGAACTTAAATACACAGAAATTTTAATTTATCAAATTCATTCCTGATGGAATTATCCTATGTTAAAACTATTTCCTTGAAGGTATACCTATACATACTCAAAGTTAAATAATGCCATGGTAGGTATTCCTAAGACATGCTCTTTAAAAGATTTTTTTTTTTATTTTGTATTTTAGGCAAGGGTCTACATGGTCTCACATACTCAAAGCTAAAGGCCATGGCAGATATTTCTAAGACATGCTCTCTCTCTCTTTCTCTTTTTAATTTTTTTTAATTTTGTATTTTAGGGAAGAGTCTACAGGGTCTCACTACTAGATTGGACTCATAGTGATCCACCTGTTTACAGCCTCCCAAGAGTTGGGATTACAGGTGCACACCACCACACCCAGTTTCAATTGCCATCTTAGCCCATCCACAGGTGGAGCCAGAAGGGCAGGTCCAGGGATTGAAACCCTGGCCCCATTTGGCTGGCCCATGGCAGATAATTCTAGTGAGGTAAACTTATACCTATTTGGTTGATTCCTTTACTCCTAAAATATTATTTATAATGTTAAAAATTTCATAAAGATGTTATAGGACAAAGGCTCATCCACTGATATTTTAACCTCCTCTGTATAAGTAACAAGGTCTTTACACTAAGGAAGACAAATAGAAAGTTGCCAGGAATATATTGAAACAAGATATATAATACAACATTCATCATTCTTTTGTGTCTAAACAAGTATCATGAAATGATGAACATAAGAGCACTTTGAGTCTTGAATCTTTCATTAAAATGATGAAAGCAGTTGCTGTGCACTAATATATTATTACTCCATTTGTTTTGTTGGACCACTCTGGCACTCCTTTTGTTAGCAAATGAACTGATTTTTATATGCTATGTTCAGGCATGATTGACAAGATCTTCTAATGAAATTTGCAGATACACAATTCTTTATATTCCATACAAGATATTTAGGGTAATATAATTGTACATGCTGCTTAAATCTTTCAGAAAATTAGATGGATGATAGATAGATAGATCGATAGAGATAGATAGACCTATAGATGGACAATCAGTTACCTGCACGGTAGTAGGTATCACCTTAAAGAGAAACTATATAAATTGGTAAACCTGATCATCCTAATTAACTCATTTAGTTTCACAATTTTATCATTATTGTTTGGTTTTTAGCCTAGTAATATAAATTTTGAACCAGTGTGCAGGGAATGTGGTACTAGGACTTTTTCAACAATGTATAATAGCACCCCTGAGGAAACTGAGAAATTAGAAATGTCATCTACAGCTAATTAGACTTAACTGTAGATGTTCAAACTTAGTTTAGGACAAGTTTACAGTTTTTAGTCCTTTGCTTTTACAGACAATGAAATTGCAAGCTTCAGGGACTCTGTCCAGGCAGACCACTTTCTGTTTATGTTTGTTCTGTGCTTCTCTGAGTGCTTTTTTAAATACCTTCAGAGGGAATTAGGTGCCTTCTCAGAAGAAATTTGTTCACTATTAAGCTTGATATGGAAAATTCTGTTTCTTCAAAGCTTGAGAAAAATATTATCTTAGTCTTATCATCTGCTTAGGCTACTCAGGACCCTATGGAAACAGTCTAGGAACCTCATTCACATTTTCACTTGAAATGTACGACATTATATTCTACGACTCATGGTCCAATTTTGATAATGACTGATTTTCATGTCAACAAAGATGTTGTTGCGCTATGTCTTCTAGCAAATTCTTTGTGTTCTCATTTTATCATTCAGAGATAACGTCATGACAAAGGCCTCTGTGCTATGAAAAGCAAAAGCCAAATTTTCTGCCTCACTATGGCAGTAAAATTCTCAGGATGAGCACTACAATTTTGCTCCTTCATGTTATCTCCCCCAGCCATCCAGGCTGCTGTGGCTGCTGGATTTCCTCCAGGTCTCAGTCTGAGATGAATGTACATCTGTGATAGCTTCTCTTTGGAATGTCTCCTGGTCTTTACAGTCATGTGAACCAAAACTCTGATTTCTCAAAATAGTGTTCTCCTTTAGGGTGTTAATTGTTGAAATTTTGGGCATTTATAAAAATATTAGATATGTGGAAGAAGTGAAGACAACGATGTAACTGAGGTCTGCTGAATAGATAAATGGACTTTGCTGCTCCTGAAAATGACCTGCAGTGGAATTTGTAAGAATCTTGTAATACATTTTATAAGATTATTATTTAACTTCTTTCCCTCCCTAGTTTCCTGCCATGACTAGGGATATACACTTTGTTCCTGGAATACATAAACTAGTACCTGGCATTGCAGCACAAGAATATTATTGAGAGTGTAAAACAAAAAAAAATTCAACCAAACAAAGCTGACCACTCCAAATAGTAATATTTATTTAGGGCATGTTGGAGCCAGCCAGATAGTTCAGCAGATTGAAGTGCCTAATTAAGCAGACTCAGGGGCTGCAGCTTTAGTCCCCGGCTTGCCTTGTTGCCCCGACCCAGAGTGTGCTGAGACAGTGAATGAGACTGGGCATGGTGGCACGCCTTAATCCCAGGGTTTGAGAGGCTGAAAACAGGAGGGTCACTACGAGTCTGTTCTGTGTAGTGAGATCTTGCACACCGTGTCATAATTACGTTAAAACAGCAACAACAGACACCTTGTCTGAAGCCACAGTGCCTAAAATTTAGTAACAAGATTTTCCTTTCACTTCACATCTGTTACAGTTTTTCTATAACCTATCATTTGAAAGGAGATGAATAAATACAACTTACAGTAGTGAGGAAATATTTGAAGGATTAATATTCAGAGGCCCTTTCTTATGCATTTTACTTTTAGAAAAGGAAAAGAAGTGCTTGACGATGGTATATAAATGTATAATCTCTTAGGATACGACAGTAATAATCATACGTTTATGCCCAGGTCATGCTGTCATATAGGTGCCTGGTGAGAGTCAGCAGCGGTGCTCCTTGCTTGTCTCTGCTTAGCGCTCTCTTGTCTTCTGTTGCGCTGTTTCTCTCAATATTTGGATAAAATTTGCCTTTGTGCATCTGCGTTTCACTCTTCTAGCTGCATGGGAATGAGAAAGAGGAAGTCACTTCCCAGCAAAGGCAGAATTTAAGTCAGCAGGGAAAAGCCTGGAGACACAACACAACCTGATGGTTTTGATCTGTTGCTTGGATGCAACCCAGCCAATGCCAGCAAATCTATCCGTGGTAGTGACACTTGATGTGCTAAGGATACCACCAGTGAAGAGATGGCATTAGCATAGTGTGGACAAATTGGAAGCGTGGCCACGTAGCACGTGTGGTCAGTGAATCTGGATTGCTTCCTGATACAGAGGGGCTTTTAGGAGATGTTTTGACAAATGCTGCTCCCATTGGACTCTCCTCTCTCCCAGGCTTTGAGCTCATAGCACAGATATTTGTTTTGAGGAAGAAAAGTACAGTAGGGAATTAAACAGAGGAAAGATGGAGATAGACTGTTATATTGGTTGGAGTCTAAGTTTGGCTTCCATATTTAAACTAACTTTATCCAGAATTTGTCATTCTCGTATTTAAACAAGTAGATAAAATGTATTCATTTTTCTCTTTTAAAAATGTAATTTTAGAAGCCGGGCGTGGTGGCGCACGCCTGTAATCCCAGCACTCGGGAGGCTGAGGCAGGAGGACTGGTGTGAGTTTGAGACCAGCCTGGGCTACAAAAGTGAGCTCAAGGCCAGCCTGAACTGCATAGTGAGACCCTGTCTCAAAAAAAATAAAAATAAAAATAAAAAAAATAAAATAAATAAATAAATAAATAGATAGATAAAAATTTTTAAAAAAATGTAATTTTAGGGGGTTTGGTCCCCAGATTTGCTGTGTCAGCCCCGCCCCTGGGGCGCTCTGAGATAGCAATTGAGACTGGGTATGGTGGCGTGTGCCTGTAATCCCAGCTCTAGGGAGGCTGTAAACGGGCAGATCACTATGAGTCCAATCTAGTAGTGAGAGCCTGAACACCTTGCAGACCCTTCCCTAAAAATAAAAAAAAAGAAGATTAAAAATAAAAATGGAATTTTAGGTGTTCTGTTAGATTCTATGTAATTCAATCGTTTTACTTGCTTTTATTTACTAGTGCCATGTAAAATATATGGGAAATGTATAGACAAGAAGAGGGCAGAGCAATCATAGGAAAAGTACATGGTATACTCACAAGCCAGCCAAAATGAAAGCTACTAATCTATATGCCCAATACTCACTAACAAAGTGTGGAGAAAAGTAAAAAGATATGATTAAGGATGGCTGATGTTATAGGCACCTTTATTTCAGAAATGCTCATTCTTTTATTGGTGCACAATTCATGTTACATTTCCTTTTGCCCAACTTGTATGTCTATTCATTGATAAAGGGAAATAGATATACATTTGGCTTTGTTATGAGTCTGTAATGGTTTTAGTATTGGAAATTTAAATCTATTTCTTCTCATGAGGCAAAATAAAATACATGACATAATATACTTCTAAAGTTAATAACAAATTATAATAAGAAGAATTATCAGTTTGTTCATGATGACTTTGCTGCTCCATGGGTGTGGCCAGTCATGTTTTTCCTGCCCTCTGCATGTCAAGCCTGGTGGTATACTGCTGCTGTGCAGAACTGCTTATGGATGTGCGTGACAGAGTTAATATCGTAACTATGGTTTGGGGTAAATTCAAGTTTCAAAATAAAGGTAGGAATAGTAACATCTAACAGCTATATAAAAAAAAAAAAAGTTCTTGTTTTGCTTAGGAGTATGTTTGAGGGTTATCCTGTGGCAGAGCCAATTTAAAGAGTTGTCCTTGGGAGATTTGGGGAAGAGGCAATACCAGTAGCTGGCCGGCAATTACTGTCACACACTTGATGACTTTCATTGATTTCTCACTAACTTCTTAAAATTCTGTACTGGAACACAAACCTTCAAAATCTTTTTAAATCTTTTGTGTTTTATGGCATCACAAAGAAATAATCTCCCCAAATTAAGTAAAAGAAATACAATAAAAGCTTGGAGGAAACATTTATGAATGAACACAGGCCTACTTTTAAAGTAAAATCATTTTTAAATGATGTCCCTTCTTGAAAAATCAGACTATTAGAACCATAAAATGCTATTGCTAAAAGTATTTGAACAAATGAAGTTTGCTTTCAGATGCAGAATTCTCAGAGTACAATATTATTAATTTATGTTTACGAAGTTCGAATCTTTTTTTCCTGTCAAGTTAACTAATTATCTTTATTTATCTTTCTTCCCAATTTTTCTAATTCTGTTATTTCCTATAATTCATATATGGGATAAAAGTAGTGCCTTTCGAAGAATAGTTAATAGAATATCATAATAACTCTCATAAACAACAAAAAGGGAAAGAAATAACCAATGCCTCGTGTTTTTCAATACTTCTTATTACCACCTTTCTCAAACCTGAAGGCTTTGGATTTGTGTAAGTTGTAGACCTCAGTAGCCACTTCCATAGGCTAGCCAAGCTGAATTGCACAAAGTAAAGATGATTACATTTCCATAAAATTAAAATAAGATCTACTTTAGGATCAAATAGAAAGTAGCTCACACCCACTGGCAACATTTGTTTTGCCAAATATTCTCTAAAGAGAAGGAAAATTGTTGCATAGAACTACGTATTCTTTTAATTTGTTCTGGTGATACTACTGATTTGTCTTTGTTGAAAACAAAGTTTTGTGCTATTATCAGTTCATTTCTTTGTATCTTTTACGTTTATGTGCTATACTCTAAAAAGCTGCTTTAAAGATACAATCATATATAGTACTTGTTATTCCCCTATTATTTGGTTATAAAGTTTTGGGCTTATTTATAAAGTAAAGAAGAATTTCTTCTATGTGAAGAATGTGAGGCCAAATCAAGAGTTTATTGTAAACTTCAGATAAAAAGACATTATTTTATTCTGCAGGAGATCTACAGTATGACACATGGACAGCAAATAACTTTTGTAGTGAAGTCAACATCTCCACACTTTGGTAGAAAACAAAACCCATCAGTTTATTTTCATTGCCATTGAAAAATAGTGGCACATGAAAGCAAGTTGATCAAATCTGTTCCAAATTGTAATGTGAAATTTAAAGTGTGAGGAAAGTGATAAGAATAAATGAGCTATATAAAATACATGCCTAGGTTTTTTTCCCCCCTTTGAGTGCAATAATTTTTGTTCTTTTAAAGTAGAAATGTGTTTTTCTTTGAATTTTTATGATTTCTTTAATTATAAATGGCTTTTTCAGTTGTACGCAGGGAAGAATCTATCTCTCACGCACATGTGTGCACATGTGTGTGCGCGCACACACACACACACACACACACACACACACATGCTTCATAACAAACTGAAAAGACTGAATTGAATCAGAAAAGCTGCATCAGAAAACACTTGAGTCTGACTACAGAGAGGCCCCCTTATTATTTGCTGGTTTTACTGTCTGCAGTCAGGAGCCAATTTAGATGATGAAATAAGTGCTTTTACCTAAATTCACCACTTCTGAATATGAACAAAGTATTTGCCTGTTAAAGAGTAGTTAAAAGTCTGAGGATTCGTGGAATGAACATGGTAAAATGATATCTCTTTTCAACTGCTTAGTAAATTTGTGATATATAAATATAAGAAGATTAATAAAAATGCACGGCAATACGTGCCAATAATTATAACAGGAAGTATTTATTTATGCACAACTAATTTAAAATTTGTGAAGCTATCTCCCTCAAATAGTGAATAGAAAGAATATATGGAAAGTTAATAAAACATGAAAGATGAATTAGAAGCGATGGCAGGTTTTTCTTCTAATGTCCTTTGTCTTGTGTCAGTTGAAGTCAAACATGCAGGTGTGAACTTGCAGGGCAGTGTGCTTGGAATTACTCACACTGTGCTTGTTAACAGGAACAAGGTTTGTTAATCCAAATCTCTGCAGACACTGCTGAAAAGATCTTTTTGTGCATAGGTGCAGCAAATAATGAACTTATTCCCTATGCGTGTTTATTTAGTGCAGCCAGTACATTTAACTTTTCTATAAGATGTTTTAGACACCAAAGTAATTTGCTACATCCAGCCTCTCATCCACTAAAGCCCATGCAAAAATATTTTTACACAATTAATAGAACAAAAATTGGACAAGGACCCAAGAGAAGGAAGAAATATTACTGGTGATACAAGTTTTTGGGCACTAATATTAGTGTGGAAAATTGGCAGTCTGGGAAACAATGAATATAGCTTAATAACTTTACTTGTCTGTATTTGGTCATAAGATTATGAGTTATTTATTTTCACTAAAGCAAAGCTGATGTTTAAGATTAAAAATGTAGTATTTAAATTTGTACATAAATATAGACAGGCTAGAAGATATCTATAGCAAATGGAATAACGAAAGAAATAATAGAGCCAGCCAGATAGCTCAGAGGACTAAACCTCCTTCTGAGTTAAGCACAGGGATTGAGGTTCGATCCCCTGCATACTGTGTCGGCTCCATCCCCAAGGTGTGCAGAAATGGTGACTGAGACTGAGCATGGTGGCACTCAAGCACTTGGGAGGCTGAAAGCAGGAATGATCTTTATAGTGAGACCCTGTAGACTCTGTAGTAAATACCTAAAAAAAAAAGAAATTACAATACATTATTTCCAAAAAACAGTGCATGATACAAATATCTGCCTTTCTGTGTGTGTTTTCTCCCATGAAAAGCTTATCACCAGAGGATTGTTTCATATAGGTATTATTTGATATATTTCCACTTGTGACTTCCAGGGAGAAGTCATTGCTTGAGGGTCGTCTCCATAATATCTTCATTTCTAGTTCTAGGAAATTAGCCTTCTCCTTTACTGGATAGCATTGAATTTGGGTATTCATTGCCAGATTGATAAACAACTGTCTAGAACTATTTTGAAAATAAAAAAAAGAAAGAAAGAAAAACATTTAGTGCAAGTTAACCTTATATATTGAAAGTTGTAGTTAAGAAAATGAATAGATTTCTAATAAATAACATACTGAGTTAGTATTCCTCACTACCATCAGGGTTTTCATTTTAGAATTTATATTTATTTTATTTTATTTTATTTTATTTTATTTTATTTTATTTTATTTTATTTTATTTTATTTTATTTTATTTTATTTTATAACTATGGCTAGCTAAGCCTGCCCTGCGGTTGGGGCTGGCACAGCATGTGGGGTTGGGGATTGAATCATGGTTCCTGTGGTTGACTATGCTTGCCTAATGAGGCACTTTAGATCACTGAGCTATCTCGCCTGCCCAAGAATTTCTATTTATTTTAATTGACCAAATTCTTGTCAGTCAGGTCATTAAGATTACAGTGGTGTGTTGGCACCTGCCTGGTATCCCAGCACCCTGGGAGACTGAGCCATGAAAATCTCAGGATAGAACCCACCTCCATAAGTTAGCTGCTTAGTAAAAAGAATAAAAATTAAAAGTGTAGTTGAGTATGTAGCTCAGTGTAAAGGTTATGAGTTTAATCCTTGATGCTACCAAAAAAAGGTAGAATAGCCTGAATTTTAGGAAATCATCTACTAACATTTAAGGAAAAGGCAGACTGTAAAAGATAGTTTTTTAAATGATTGAAACAAGAAGCAATGATCAATTCATTCAATCTAGAGAAGGACTTCCACTGATATGGAATATAGAACTTCAGACACATGGGTAGAATTAGAATAGTCTCTTATTCAAATACTAGTCACATAACAAAATTCTAAGCAATTTCACACATTTAAGAAATAAGGTGTAACACTGATGACCACTGTTTAAAAATATCATTTCAGGGAATAAAAGAAACAAAGGTTAAAGTTCAGGCACTCGAGTACTTCATTTACTGACTTATATTTGACATCTAAAATTCATATTCTGCCATAAAAAGAAATAATTTTGAATCTATGCTTCATGTACAAATCTATGGTTATGTTTAAGTGTTATTACAATAACTAGATTTCTTAAACAGTGGACTTCAATTTTCAAGGATGCATGTATAGAGAGATGTAGTTTTTATGCTAGTTATAAATTTAAGGGACATCTTAAAAAGAAAGAATTATGAAGCCAGAGATCTACGATGACATTCAAAAGGAGAAAATGCCACAAAGTTAATACTATACATCTGGAGTCCAAATATAGCTGAGAAACACTAGAAATACAGACTTAGCTAGTTTGTCATACCAAAATATGCTTTCATAGAAAAAAAGTGAAATAATTAGCACAATAGCGAGTTGAATACTTAAGTCTTACATATGCTGCTAAGCTTGAAGCCTATGAGAAGCTAAATCATGCTTAAATGACCCAGAAATTCATAGGACAGGAACATTACGTTAGTGATGTTTTCTGTTGAAATATAAAATATTCTACCTTAAGCCTTCCATTTATTTTCTCAAAGTTATGGATATATTCCTGGCCTTCTGGCTTCTTTTTTTTTCATTTACCAAGTTTCCATGGTTTTCAAGCATTAAATTTCCCTGCTTTCACTAACCCCATCCCCCATGGATTCATTCTCCTTTTAATCTCTTCCTCTCTGTCTCCTTCCTGTCCCATTCCTTTCTGTCTTCTTTCTATTGTATGACCTAATACTCACACCTAAAGGATTTGGCACCATCTTCTCCTCTTCACAGTATCTCTTAAATATGTTTCTATAGTTCAGAGCTAGGAAGATGCTCTTCCTTAAATGTCAGAAAGAAATTTCTTTACTCCTGAAAACTCTGAAGGTTAAAACTTTTCAACTGCAAACAGAAATAGCAATTTGGAAGTAGAGAAATGCCCACTGTTTAATCCCATTTGACATAAACCTATTTAGTGAGATGCTTTACATGACCTTCATAATTACTTTTTGTGAAAAGAGACAAAAAGAGAAAAAGAGAAATGAGAAAAAAAGTGGATAGAAGAGGAAGAAGACAAATATGTAGGCATTGCATTTAGTTATTAGAGCATCACTGTGATCTATTGAATCTGATTTGGTATTCTTCAACAGTGTTCCAAATACTGAAATATGACAGACTACTGGGATATAATTTCATTAAGTATGTGTAATTTAGTGATGCTAAGAAAACCTCTGTGGGTCTTTGTTTTAGTAACTTAGAAAGTGTTCTGTTTTATTTCCAATAGTGAGGGATCTCAGGACTACAGAAACTGATGAATCTCAGTTGTTTGTGTCGAAGGCTCAACAAACTGAGCTTTAATGTTAAAACTGAGTGATGACTCGAGGTGACGTTTATAATATTTTGTAATGAGATACAATACAAATGAATAATTTCCCTTTCAGTGTTGTATGTTCATTGGTGAAATGTTTAAGACTCGATGCGTTAAAATGTTTCAAATTAAGTTTTACCTCTGTGGCATTCACAGCTACAGCGATGGCAACGGCTGTGTAGAATAAAAACTCCCTGCATGGCTAGGGAAGATGAATGCCGGCCAAGGGAGGGCATATAATGAGTTCTTCCACCACAGTGTGCTAGAATAAATTTAGAGGCATAAAGAAGGTTGCTCTGTTTGTGAGCCCAAACCTGTGTCCTTTATTGAACAAGGTATTTAGCATGCAAGAGTGAGCACAGATTAAAAAAAGAGATTCCATTGGGGAGTACTCCTAAGCTTATTTGCTGGAGCATTTTCTTTTTTTCTTTCTCCAGATATTTTTCTGCTTGAGCTTATTTATTACTACCTTTTTCATTGCTTTGTTAGTATTGCTAGCATTTTAAAACTCTGAAAACTTTCTTGCCTCGGAGGAGAAATGATGGAAGTCGTTTGGTAGTAGTACATTGTTGCAGTGGAGGGGAGTTAGCCTCTAATGCTTAGTAACTGTGCCTTTTCGTCTGTATGTGAGGCCTGTGCCTTGTTTCCCAGATGACTATATAAACTGTGTTTTCGTAAGGAACTGCTTTTTATAGCCGCCTCTTGGGTAATTCTTTCTAAACCACTCTATGGTATTGCTGAATCATGAAAAATAGAAAATTCTCTGTAGCTAGAAATTTCTTCCGTGTATTTGTAACAAGAACTTGGCAAACTAAGATGAGAACATAGTCTTAGCATTTCTACATTGGGCTAGTTGTGTGATTTTATCGTCATTAATGTTTAGCCTTTGTGATTGTTTTAGTTACTTCTTTTTGTTTTGGGGCCATCGCAAATGCTGGTGATTGGTGGTGAAAAAAGAAGTCCTTTCAGGGTTAATTTGCAAGTAAATTAAATATTAGGCATAGCAATTTGGATCTACTCACACCTCAACTAAGGTCCTAAATTGTCCTGTTGCTAGTCCAGGGGAGATAGATGCACGATGTACACTGGATTCTGAGTCACCATGTCTTCACAGGTAAGAAGCAGACAATAATGATCTTCTTTAAGGCTCTCAGTAAATATAATGGAATTCTACAGCCTGTCACAGCATTTAACTTTCTGCTGTACGCACAATTAGTAATAGTACTGTTGTAGTTGTGGGGTCTAAGGGAAGTAGTCTAAGGGAAGCAGGACCAGTTTCCATATTTGCTGTGCACATCACAATTATCCTCAAGCTTCCCTGTATCCCTGTAAGCTGTGAATAGGCTTCCTGCTTTATAAATGAAGGACCCTAGAGCTTAAGGTAAGAGTTTAATTAAAACTCACCCAAGTCTGACAGCTGTTACTTGTCAGAACAAAGACAAACCAGTTCACCTGACCCCAAAGACCACGTTTCTACCGTGTTCATCCCATACTTAATCCAAGACTAGCTCTGCTTGAAGAAGCCATTTTTATCACTCTTTTTTCCCGTTTGAGAAAGCAACAAATTATACCTCTTCTATCCCCAAGCCTACATTCCAAAAGCAGAAAGAGAGTCAGTTAACTTCCTCATAAAAATAGAACTCTGGCAACATAACTGGAGCTGATTTTGGCCGCCTGCTATGAACATACTTTGCTATATAGCCTCACCCTCTCCTAACTCATTCCAAACTGGTGTCCTTAAATACTAAGTCTCCATGTACCGTGTACTAGAAAATTCAGAACTATGAGGAATAAACGGAGGCACTAATTATTTCTCTGAGTTACCAACTGTTATGAGCATAGGAAAAAGCGATCATCCTACCTATAGAACCCTAAACTCTAAATTATATGTTAGATTATGAAAACTTTGGTCATAAAAGGGAGAGGCATTCTGACACTCTTTACTCCTAAACATGGACCCATAAATGTTTCTTTACTAAGGTCAGAGTAGTCATGATATTAGAACAGCTTTCAGTGTGTGCTGTCACCATCTATAGCTGGCTAGTGACAACTGCCACCTCTCTTTGCTCCTTTGGAGGAGGGAAATGAATGATTAGCACCTTCTCCTTATAAGATTTAAGTTATCTATTTTATGTTCAGGGCACCTGTAGCTAAAAACCTTTCATGCTCTCCTTCAGAGCTTTGCTCAGTGCCCACTTGCACTGCCTGTGCTCTGGAGAGGAGACGAGCTGTAGACAATGGTTTGTTCAGTCATAGCTAAGTACTTCAGCAAAGGAAGACGCATTTACGAACTGTAATGCAAATTTCACTCTCACAGTACCCTGTAGTTATTTGCACCAGTGTCTTATTGCAAGTCACCTCTAGAAGCTGACCGCTACAGAAATCTCTTACATAGGAATAATAGGACCGAGGTTTGATCCCTGGCACCACATGCTGCGCCAGTCCCACTGCCCTCAGGGTAGGTTGAGCCGGCCATTTAATTTAAAAAAAATTTAAAAAAAGGAATAATAAAGACACAGGAGGAAATGTTAAGCAGAATATTCTCTGAAGTGATTGAATCCAAGGAAGAAGGGAGACAAATAAAAAACATCGAATAAATAGAAATGGAGAGTGAGAGAAATATTTATGACCAGAAATTTCCTAATCTAAAATATAATTTTAAGTTTGGGGTTCTACAGGTAGGATGAGCCCTCATTCATATGTAATGAGGAGTGCTTTGACTTGCCACACATTTTTACTTCCTTTTAGGATTTATTGAGTTTGATGAGCCAGGTTTCTCATGTTTATCAGATGTCTGTGCTGAAGAACATAATAGCTAAGTTCTTGTAAGATACATAGTTGGGTTTGATACTGGAAAAATCAAAAAGGGTGGGAGAAAGAAGGTGATGGCAGTGTGTTGTGGACAGGAGCCACATCCCTGCAGTGCATGCAGTTATCACATGCTGCAGACGCATACCAATGACAGGAAAAGAACAGTTTTATTCTAAGAATGTAACATTTAAAGTGTATGAGAAGTGTAAATAAGTATAAGGAGGATAGGCTCTACATCTGATCTTACAGTATGGACGCAAACAGGATTTTTTGAGAACTTACCATAAAATAACACAAAAAGGCATAGTTCAAAGCAAACATGTCTGAAGATCAAGAACTTAAACTACACAAAATTAACAAAGATAAAAAGCCTCTGAAGATGGAGACACAGATAAAAATGCTAAAAGATTCTTTAGCTTTCCCCTCACGAGTCCTACTAAAATAGCATAGACATATTATAACTGCATTGTGAATTTCAGAGTCATGCTTAAACTAAATGATTTAGGCATTCATTGTCTTTCCTTCCCTTTTATTTTTCTCATTTGCTTCACCATTTTTCTTCTCTTCTTATCTCAAACCCTTCTAAATTTCATTTGATCTCCTCATAGACAAGGGACTGGAGAGATAGCTCAGTAAGTAGAGTAAGTGCTTGCCTGGCAAGTGCAAGGGCCTGAGTTCAATGCCAGGTTCTGAAAAAAAAAATTACATTTTTTAAATTAAAAAAATTAAAAGCAAATGAGACTGACAGACAGTTGTCATCTCCTTTGCCTCCTTGTGACAATCATTTCCGAAGAAGTGTTCCACCTTATTGGTTGTTGCCTTTGTGTGATTCGGCTGTTAAATTTTCACTTTTAGAAAGTTTCTCCTTCCCTTCCTGCCCCCGCCTGTTAGAAATCCTGGCAATGAAGCTATGCCCCAGAAATGGTTGTCTCTGCTCATTTAACATTTCAGACTGACTATAATTTCCTTTTTTATTATGTCTGTATAAGAAGCTCATGTTTTCTGAGGGTTCCTATCACTTAGACATAAACAGGAATCAGATTTTCCCCTTTATTTATCAGAATTAAGGTAGGTGAATGCAGTCCCTCCATTTATGTCTACCTTCTAAGAGATAAAATTGACTTCAAGGCAAGCTTTAAATTTTATCAGATGTTCTACTTCTAGATACCCAATGTCTTGCAGTTTCTTGAGAGTTAATGCACCCAGAAGCACTGCTAGCTTTAAACTGAATTAGTAAAGCATTTTCCATGTCATAGGCATTTTGGTAGAATAGCTGCTTCTATCTTTGCTTCTCTAATGCAATTGTTCTCTTCGTATACTTGCCTGGGAAAAAATAAAATAAAGACCAAGGTAGCTTGCATCGATCTTACTGTATTCAATTTGCTCCAAATCTTTCCTCCTATTGCTATAGTCCAATAGTGCTCAAAGTGGGGGCTACGAAATTCTGGGAGTCCGCAAGATTAAAATCCTCATAACAGTAAACATACACGTTCTTTGCCTTTAAGCTTTTGTTCATCCATGTTTTGAAAGGTTGCCAAAGGACGCATCAGGTGGGATAGTTTTGCTGCTCTGGTCACTAAGGAGACTGTATGTCTTGTATGCTGTGGCTTCAAATTTTCTCTGTAATTTTTAATTACATCTTAATAGATAGAACTAGTATAAAGAAAAACTCTGTTGGGTCCTCATCAAAACTATTGCTATAGTCAAATCACAGTGTTTGACCAAGTCTCAGTTATAACTCTAATATACACAATTTGCTTAAAACTGAAAGGTTATTTTGCTTATTATGTTCAGGGAAATTATAGTTGTACATCATATGCTAGAAATGGTTTTTTTCTATAGTTTCAGGTACTTTTCCAAAATTTTACTTCTTTGTTTGATACATCTGTTACAGCTATAGAAGCTTTTATTCCTGTGAAGGTTTGTTTTTAAGCACTACATGAAGAAACAAATATTCAGGGCCCGCAATGTGGATCAGCAGTGCAGGGCCTCCCTGGAAAGTTCAAGGTCCTCACTTCGATTCCCGGTACAAAAACAAAACAAAACAAAAAAAGACATTTATTTCCAGTATGATTTAAGTTAATTGCTATCAACTATTGTTAAAATTCCCAGAGTTAAATTTTTGGAGTGTTGACTTGAAATACAGAAAGACATACGTTAGATTGATACTTATATATTACTTCTATTGTTATTTATAAACAACTTCTATTTTTCAAACATTATGTTTCCTGATATGCTGTGTGCATTTCACATCACCGAGAAGCAACATTGTTTCAGTTAAAAATACTGAGAAACAGAAGTTCCCAGCAAAGGTAAATTTAACATATAACACATTTATATGGGATGTCAGCATTAATAAGAATCTGAATTTATAATAAAATTAATAGTGACATTTCTGCTACATCCATTAAGATCATTTAATAAATCAAAGATCCAGGTCAATCGACAATCACATTGTGATAATTATGGTTTCAAAATCTTACATTAGGATGGATATAAATTTTTAATCTGAATTATACTGACAGTTACTTTATGTAACCAGTAGTAATACATTATAATGGTAATGGCACGGATATTAGGGGTGTTAATAAATGTATTTCTCACAAAAGCTTTGGTACTCAATGTTTCTCTTAGTGAATAAATATATGCAAATAAGATAAACCACAGTTATCTGAACTATAAAGACATTTTTATTTATTTAATAAGAACTTTGCCCATTTGAGATTCAGAGTTATTTTAATTGAAATTTAATGATATTATCAAAGTTTGAACTGATTGCAATTTCATTTCTCACGTTTTTTATCTCGTCACTTGATTTCAGTGTGGTTGTGGTAACAGCAAATATAAATTAACTGTGTTCAAAGGCAGAAATAATCTTGAGAAAGGAGACTATGCATTTACTAATATCTGCAAAAAAGGATAATGTCTTACTCAGACCACCCCACAGACTTCTTATATCTGCCAGTCCACAAGTGGATCACACAGGTAATTTCTAGGGCAAGAAAAATGTGGAAACTAATTTTCAAGTAGAAAAGCTACAAATCAAATTATTGATTCACTTCCATCCTTACATTTTGGGGCCGGGCACTATTCCATTGAGTAGGAAAGAAGTCATTTCTATTGGGAAATAGTTAGCTGTTGTCCCTATAATGTTGCAAATGCAGAGCCAGATGCGGAGTGCCCAGTAAGTTTCACTATGCATCCAGGAGGAGATGGGCACTGGAAAAGGTGACATCTGGAGGGCAGAGGGAAAACACTGGCAAGTTAGGACACAGGAACAGCAACCAGAACTATGCCTGGGCCCTAAGTGAGTCCCAATCACAAAGTCTCGTTTTCATTTTCTGAATGATAATGAACGGCAGAAGGCAATTACAGTACTCTTTACCTGCTTTTGGATATGCAGGTCCTAAGACATAATGAGGGTGAAGATTCACTAGCGTAATACTGAGGCATCATGGGTGCTGCCGTGCTAAATCAACTGAGTACTCTCACAAGGTTTGTTGTGCCTACCCCACTAAGCGAGTGCCAGGAAGCCACGTCATTTTTGCGTTTTGTTTGTTTACCAGAGGGGAAAGATTCCTTGCTACATTCTGTTAGGTTGCTTTATTGATGGACACCAGGTTCTCTTAACACCTAAAGACCCAAAGAACTGGAAGCACTGAGTACAGGCTTGCGATTCATAGGGTTATGTTTTTCTCTAAGAAACTTCCGTGTCAAGTTGAATAGCTGAAATCTAATATTTCTAATTTTTAAAATTGTATTCACCATATGTGCATGGCTAAGACTGTATTTTCTGCACAAATTCACTTGAGATTTAAAGAATTTCGTTATTTGTTCTGAAACTATGTGGTCACACTTTAGCTTACCTGTAGAACAGGTATGTCATGAACTTGCCTCTAGGGCAGGTGGAAATCAAGTCAGCAGTGAGTAGGCTGCGTCCGTCATCCATACTATTTATTGCTATAAATATAATTTTATAATGCTAGCTGATTATAGTCTGATTCCCTTCTATATGGGATGCCACAACTGGAGAACAGCTGTTAACTGGGATAAGTCATTGCATGTTTTTACACTGTACAACTGTACAGGCAGGCTCTTATGCCATTGAACTCTCTCCCTGGTCCTGTAACTTTATATTTATGTAATGTAGATTTTCTTAAAGGATTCAGAAATATTTCTCTACTCTTCCTCTAATATCAGCTCCTTCCCTGAGATGGATACCGGTACATGAAAACAGGTTCCACCATTATAGTGGTTAGCAGAGCTGTATCTTAAGAGCCTAGAATACTTTATGGATTATTAGACATAAAGTGAACATACTTCACTCCAGACATGGGAAGGCAGAGTAATGCTTTCTCCAAGGCCAACTGCTGCTTAGATGGCCTATGACACAAGCCTTTCTCGCTGTAATAGCGTAGAAGCCAACTTCCTTAACTTTGTGTGACATGAGTGGGTATAACCCGACCTGCAAGAGCTTCTGGGAATAGCAGCTCTGTCAGACTGCACTGGAGATCTGTGAAAACAGGCCTTTTCTACATAATTAGAAATGCAGAACATAGAGCTGTAAGATGCTAAACTGTAACCCAGGGTCTGATGCTCACTGTTCCACACTTATTTAAATAAAATAAGAATTTATATGCATCTCTACGTGTTCATGATTTAAATTTGATACGGGTGTTGTTCACTGAAGAGCCTAGCCTGCTTTTTCTTTTTCTTCTCACTTTTCTTCTCTTCTCCTTTCCATTTTTATATTTTTGCCTGATGAATTCATTTTAGTTTATAAAAAGGTAATTTCTTTTTTTCTAAAATAAAATATATAAGAGAAATTGTAATTGTGATTTGAACATTTCAACTGCAAATGGTTTCATTAAGGCCCAGAAGGAAATGGACAAAGACCTGTAGATTTAGGTGTACATCTTACCTCAGGGCAACAGGCAAATACCTTCTCATATTTACTGACTCTGGATCCCATTCTAGTTCCAAACAAGTATCAATATAGCACTGGAAATCTTTTCTCTGCTTCCTGTTTTAAGCACTGTCAACAGAAAGGGGGGATAGATTTATTTCTGCCTAAACTGCTTGAACATTAAAAAAAAAAAAAAAAAAGCTTCTGGGAAGAGAAAGTTACAGGCTGACCCCAGGCTTTATACATGCACTTTAGATGCTCTTTTCAGGCACAGGAAATAGTCCAGCCCCGTCTTGAGTGAGGCAGTTGGAGGGCCTTCTTTAGATCCATAGATGACCCTACAAAGAGACCTATGCTGATTATTTAGGAAAGAAAAATAATTGACCACTCATGGGGCCAGATTATATTCTAGAAGCCTTCAAATACATCCTCATTTATACCTACAAGGTAGCTCTGCAGGATAAGGATTATTATTCTAATATTTATAAATAAAAAACAAAGTAAAACATTAGGTTCTAAAAAGTGCAACTTGTCCAGATCTCATTATTCGCATGGGGTAGTGGCATGGTTCAACTGCAGACAGGCCCAGGTCCAGGAGCAAGGTTTTCCCACTGCACAGTTCAGTCCAAAGCTTCTGTCTTAATGAATAGAGGGCTTTGGTGCTGCCTCACCCCTTGGCAGCATAATCCATAAATCTCACCGCATGCAATTAAAAATTATTTTGTCCAGATGCACAGTATCTGCATGCTATGACTTACTATTGTTGTTTGCTTTGTTTTCCTCTTCTAAGTTTTGTTGTATTAAATACACTTTCCTAGAGTTTTGTTTTGTTTGTTTTTGTTTTTTTTTTTTCCCCTGGAACTGGGGACCTAACTCAGAACCTTATACTTGCCAGGTAGGCACTTGTGCCCCTAGCTATCTCTCCAGCCCCATTAAGTACATTTTCATTTGCAAAAAAATTAAGCTCTTATGCTTCAGTAATTTTCTGTATTCTAATGATATATATGAGTAATACATTTATGTTAATCTTAGAAATTTCTTCATAGGTACTATTGTTTATATATGTAAACTTATATGTTAATTTAATAACTCAATTTAAGATGCACTTAAAGATATCTGTGAACTTTTCCATTTTTCACATGTAACAAGACATCAAAATTTAGTGTATTTGTGAGACTCAACGCAGGGAAGGGTAAGAAAATCTAATGGGGATATAGAATTTTTTAA
The DNA here is from genome assembly GCA_004027025.1 of Myocastor coypus. NCBI lineage: Eukaryota > Metazoa > Chordata > Mammalia > Rodentia > Myocastoridae > Myocastor > Myocastor coypus. The sequence goes on from PVJA010001828.1 coordinate 94,226, forward strand.
GTAGACAAATCAGGCCCTAATTAATTAAAATGCCTTTTAATCTCAACGGTCTTTTATCCTTTTCACTCTTGCAAACATAACCCCAAGAGCATATTATTTACAAATGAAGTCATAATTATTCCAGTAGCAAAATATCTAAGTACATTCAATGAATGCACTTGATGTATTCCAAGAAATATCAACAAAAATTCTGGACTCCTTAGTGAAAATCTTATGTTGAATATATTTCCTAATCCAAAAGGAATGTTTCTCTCTCTTTGTTTTTGTTGAGATGAGACTTGAGGCCATGGCCTCACATATGCCAAGTATGAGCTATACCACTAGCCCACATTTCTAAACCCAGAAGACAGTTTCTACAAATGTTTCTTCTCCTGTGTTTTCCTTAAAGTATGGAGTACAATATATGGTGCTTCATTTGTTTTTCTGTTGTAACTGTTATTTATATGTAATATATAAGACAAATCATGTAGCATTTTATTTTATTGTTTTATTTTTATTTTTATTTTTATTTTTTTTAGGGGTTACCAGGGATTGAACCTGGGACTCTCTCCTGGCCAAGCAGGAACCTATGGTGCTGAGCTATCTTTCCAGCCTCGTGTGATATTTTATTTATTATTTATTTATTTAATTTTATTACTTTTAATGAGAAATTACAATGTTATAGCTTGAAACAGTTCAGTAATACATTCCCAATAATTGATACAATGCATATTGTTGTCCTCATTGTAGTTATACAGACCACAGGGTGTAGACATGATAAATTTTCTAATGGTTATTAGTATAATAGATTTCTTCCTCGTTCTAAGAGAAGGTAGTTGTATTCATAGTCAAATGTTCCATAATTGAAGTGGGTTACTGGCGAAACTGGCAATGTTGGAAGCTGTTGACTAGAGCCTTTTACAACTCAGCATATTAAACTACCTTTACGTTTTATGCTGCTCTTTTAAGCTATGTGTTTAGGAGTTTTTGTCACAGCACCAAAAAAAGTAACAGAGTAGATAATACACAGAAATTCTGTTATTTCTTTCTTTCTTTCTTTCTTTTTTTTTTGGGTATATGTTTAGCATGTGTGGATGTGTGGTCTTTACCTTTACTTTAGGAAGAGGGTACTGAATGTATTTTGATTCACTTATTGCCCTTTTCCAACCCAGTCACCTTCTCCCCTCTTAGCTAGGTCTCTTCCCCGCTTCACTACTGTCAACAGTATTGTTTTAGTACATGCTTTGGACACATCAAGATTATATTCCTGGAGGGCAGGAATATATTCCTGGAGGGCAGGTCCATGTATACAATGGACCATAAAACATTCTAAGTCACATTTGTTTGTCTCAACCTCTCACTCTCTGACTCTTGCTCTTCTTCCCATTTATAAAACATCCATCTCTGCTTCCTGGTATAAGTAGTATTTATTTGGTTTATTTTCACTTTTGCTTATTCAAATAAGAGGAACTCTACGGCATTTAATATTGCTTATCTGTCTCATTTCGTTAAAAATTATGCTCTCAATATGCGTCCGTTTTTTACAAGTATTTTGAATTTATCTCTCTTCATAGCTGAGCTGTATTCCGTTATGCATGGATAACACCTTTTCTTTATCTGTTTCTCTGTTAATGGACATATAGGTTGCTTCTAAGATTTAGGTGCTATAAATTATGTTGCTATAAACATTGGTATTTATGTATTCCTGTAATATGATGTCAGTAACTCCTTGGGGAATATACCTAGAAGAAGAATAGCTCAGTGAAAAGAAATTTCACTCTAATTTTTTGAAAAATCTCCGTACTACTTTCCATAATTGTTGTGCTAATTTACATTCCCACCAACAATTTTGTCATTCTTTCCCATGTAGGATGAAATGCTAGTATTGTTTTAATTTGCAATTCTTTTTAATTTACTACTTTTGATAAGAGATAACAACATGAGAGTTTCAAAACATGTTAGTAGCACACTCACAATAATTGACATACTGCATATTATTGTCCTCACAAATGTTATACAGAGCACAGGCTGCAGGATTAATTTGCAATTCGTTAATGCCACAGTTGTTAATTTTTTCATATGTTTTCAGTCATTTCCAAATTTATTTTTCTTAGCAGTACCTATTTATTTCACTTGTTCACTCTTTATTTGGGTCTTTAATTAAGGGATCTATTGGCACAGAACAAACATGTTGATGAATGGAACAGAAGGAAGCAGGCATGTGAGCCTTCAATGATAACAAATAGCCCACTGCAGCTCATGTGCCATGGGCCTGCCCCAACTTACATAAGAGATGCAGAAAATTCCCTAAGTAGGTAAGTAGGTTTAGCTTTTTTTGTTGTTTGTTTTTTTTGGTTTTTTTTTTGTTTTTTTTTTTGTTTTGTCTTTTTGAGACAAGGTCTCACTATGCAGTCCAGGCTGGCTTTAAGCTCAATTTTATAATCTAGGCTGGTCTTGAACTCGCCCTGATCCTCCTGCCTCAGCCTCCCAGCCTCCCACGTACTGGGATTACAGGGGTGTGCTACCATGCCCAGCCTCATCCAACTATTTGCTCTTTGACAAAGGGGGCAGAATCATGCCCTGCAGCAAAGATAGCACATACAGCAAAAGACGCTGGGGAAACTGGCAACCACATGCTGAAGACTGAAGCTGTTCCCTAATTTCAGACTGTGTACTCAACTAAAATAAAAATGAATTGAAGATTTAAATATTAAAACAAAAACCTTAACCTACTGCAGTATAAAAGCACCCTTGAAGTAATTGGGATAGACAATGGCTTCCTGCATATAACTACAGTTGCATAAGAAGTGGAAGGGAGGGTTAAGCAATGGGATCACATCAAGTGAAAACACTACACAGAATAGACAAACTATAGAATGGTTAAAAAAATATCAGCTATTCTCAGACAGAGTACTAATATCTGGAATATAAAAAAAAAACCTCAAAGTATTAGCGCTACGCAAAATCAAAAATAAGCTCTGCCCCATATGTATCAGATGTAAAGTGAAATAATACTTTCTGCCCAGCTTAAGCAGCCACACGCTTCTCCGATCAGCTAGAGCGTGCCTAATGGCTCGGACCTGTACCAGTCAGCCCTCTGACAGACTTGCTTTATCCCATTTCCTTGCTCATCCTGAGATTATCTGCTAAGCGCCCAGTTTGTCTTTAGCATGAGTGACATGCCAGTGATCAATGAACCCCAATCCTAGCGGTAATGATACATAGATAGTGTGCTCTTCGTTTAAAAGGCCATTCAGGATTTATCTCTGGAAAGAGTTCCTTATTTCCTGATAAATTTGATACTTCTTTTCCCACTCTGCTTACGTACAACTAGTAATTCTAGAAGAGATTTTATGTATTGGCTCCAGTGATTCTAGCATTCTTGTGAATAATACATGTTTAAAATTATTTACTCACTTAATAAATATTTATTCAGCCTTATTTGTGTATTAATTAATGGTCATTGCCAAAAGCCACCTTGGATTCCCTCCAACATCTCCTGATGGCAGAGTCCCTGGTTCTTTTGAACACGTTTGTTTTCCATGTTATTATCATCAGTACGGTGGGTGCCTGCCTCCTCTTACCACATTAGCTACTTCTGCCTAATGCCGGCTCCCCTTCCCACAAAGCTTTGAAAACGCAGCGCCAGGCCAGCCTTTCCCATAGAAAGACTTAGCATTACTACTGGACCTAGGGACATGCAAAGGTCGTCTTTTATGTTCTACTATCTTTGCAGCCTGAAGCATTACTTCTCTGCCCAGGCAAGTCTACTGCAGACAATGTGGAGTGCCATCTGTTTTCTGAATTTTCTATTATAAGTGGGCAGACATACTTTTAAACGAATATACATTTCTTAGGTCTAGAATTTTAGAATAGCCAAATAAACATTGCAACATTTTAATAATGGGAAACACATTTGGAACAACTGGAAGCAGACCTAATCTCAAGGTCATATAAGCCAGGTGAAGCAGACAGGAGCAGAGTGGGAGGTACGGGATCGTTGAATTTCCACCTAGAACAACATATGAGACCGAAAGAGCATTCCGTGTAGTAAAGATTCTCAACACGAGGTATAAATCAGTTTTCCACCCTCAGTGAGTTCTTACAGTCTTATGTCAAGTAAGAAACTAGAAGGATTTTCACTGTAGTATTTTGAAAATGAAGGGAATGTTCTGTTTAAAAAGATAGACTTCCCTAGTTTAAGCACAGTGGGGCAAATAGGAAACACAACTTTGTTGCTAGGGCTAGGGATATAACTCAGTTGGGCAGCACCTGCCTGGCAAGCAGTGGGCCCCGAGTTCATTTCTCCATATCAAATTAACCAATTAATTAATAAACTTATTATATTCATAGCCTTTTTGATGCAGTTGGCCTGAGTGGTGCCAGTTAACTTTATTCATGTGAGAAATGATATAATGCAATCCAAGCCCAAGAAAAGACTGCCCAGGAAAATACGCTAACCTCCCCTACCAGTCTCTCCTCTTTGTGCCCTGTGCCCTTCAAAGCTTCCTACTGCTGTGGCAAACAACACTTCTACATTTGTAGAAGAACAGACAACTGCCTTGCAAAAAATAGTTGAAAGGAACATCTTAAATGAAGCGCTAATTCTGGAGAATAAAACAGTCTATAAAGCTATCATTATTTTTTATTCAGTGAGTAATAAAATGTCTTTGAGATCTTATAAAATATAACTCTTGAATCAGATATCCATCACTGTAACCTTTTTAATACTTTAAAAAATTTATTTGGTACAGAGTCTCACTACTCAACATGCACTCATAGCAATCCTCCTGCTTTCAGCCTCCCCATTGTTGGGATTACAGGTGTGTGCTCCCTGCCTGTCATGGGGGAACCTTGTTGGTCAACTCAGCATCCTGGGGTAGGGCTGTCACAGCATGTGGTGCTGGGATCGAACCCCGGTCCCTGAAGTTGCGTAAGCAGGCACTTAGTCTGCTAAGCTATTTCACTGGCCCAACAACAGTGTGACATTTTATAGGTTAATTTAAATGCATTTTTTTCTTTTGTATTTTAGTATAGGGTGTGTAGAGTCTACAGGGTCTCACTAAGTAGACTGGACTCGTAGTGATTCTCCTGTTTTTAGCCTCCCAAGCGCTGCGATTACAGGTGCATGCCAACACATCCAGCCTCAATCACAGTCTCAGTACACCCCAGGGAAAGGGCCAGCACTGCACACTAGGGATCAAACCCCGGGCACTGAGCTTTAATCCACCGAGCTATTTGGCCGGCCTTTAAATATACTTTTAAATATGTGAGATGGCTAAATAATTTTTGAAAATGTTATGGACAAAAATTCTTTGTGACACACTTTTCCTCTACTAATACTTCAAGTGTTAGATATATTTAAAATTCTTATCTTATATGTTTAAAGTGAGTCAACAGAAGGCCTCAAATTATTGGCTGAATGATTTTATTTACACTGGAAAATGACTTTCCAATCTTAGCCCCTTAATTTAGTTTCATTTATTATATCTATGTTTATTCCTAGCACATAACATATAGTACTCAGGTTATAAAAAGCAACAACACAATTTCCTATCCTCATTCAATCAAAATGTGTATCTAATTCCTACCTTAAAGAAAGTTGTAAGTGTATAAACAGATGGATAGACAGAAGACAGACAGACAGACAGACAGACAGACAGACAGGTATCTCAATAGATAGATAGATAGATAGATAGATATTTTGTCCTGATAAAAATTACTATGCAAAGTTTAAACATTTGTGTATATGAGTGACTGTGTGCTATCATGGGTCTATATGTTTGTATTTGTGTGTATGTGAGTGTGTGTACAGACAGTAAATAGAGAGATTGAGTCATATTTTTTACTATAAATTGTACATAGAATTTATTTTGAGGAACCCTGTTCCATATCAAGGCATATTGGACATGGATCATTTTCATGACAGTCATAAACTGAGCTCTTTCAACTGAATACATGATAAATTTTTTTTTTCTCTAAGACCTCTACAGTATAAGCTACCTTCAAGTTGTTCATTCATTTATGAAGGTTTAGGTTTGGTTCTCTGAATTGGGGAAAAATTGCAATTCATGATACCAAGAAATGAGCATAGACTTCTTGTCATGCAACATTGAATTTGTGAATCTAACCTGAATATGTAATGTGAGTTTCCCAAATTCAGTGGCAAGTTCTTCTTTTATGAAATCACTGAAGCTCGAGGCTCTATTAGATACACTTGTTGACACTTGGGTGCCTTAAAAATGTACCTGTTCACTGAAGAAAATGATAAAAGAGACAGAGCGTTTGTAGAGTTTAACAGTATTTGGAACCTCCTAGTTACATTATGCAACTCTTATTAGGAAGTTTCAAGACACTGACAGGAAGAATATATTTATAATTGCATAGCTTGTCAGCAGAGAGTATAAGACTGTAAAAGATTTGAAAACTTATTTTAAATAGGCTCTGATCACTTACTGTAACATGGTTCTCTCATAAAATTGTTAAATGTTAGTTGATTTTTTTTGTTTTCCATTGTATTTATGACAGTTAATTTTATATCACAGCATTAGATTGAAATTGGATTAAAAAGAATTGATGAATTGCTAAATCAATGTTAAAGCGAGGGATAAGACTAGTATTTTGATATATTACATGGTGCTTTATAATGTTTATGTTAGTAAAACAAAAATTCAGAAATAACTTATTATGTTTCCATTTGATATTTGGCTAATAATACAGTTATAGAATAGTGTAGTATTCACTCTTCTATTCACTGAGATAAATGTCAATTTATGTAACAAAATGGAAGCTTTGAAAGAAAACCAGAAAATGTAATCCAAGACAGACGACGACTATGTGGGTGGAGTGATAGTTACAAAGCAGATCCTAATTCCCCATGTTCCAGGCTCAGAGTAGAGAAGCCTTCTCTTTTCTGGAATTAAATGATAGTCATGACCTCTAAAACAGTGTTGTGTATGGGTCTATCCTAGCAGATCATTTTGTGTATTGTTACTCATGAGAATAAGATGTGATACCAGACTACGAATACAGCTCAGCTATACAAGCTACGTAGCACCTGCCTGGCAAGCCCAAGGTCCTGAGTTTGAGTCCCAGTATAAAAAAAAAAAAAAATGTTGTCTAATTGCAAAGTCATAGGATGATATTTTTAGTAGGTTTATGAAAAACACCTGGAGCTCCATGATATAAACCAACAGTTGAACGGATGCCTCCCATTAAAGCTGGTCCAAGCTGAATCTACTATGTCTACTCATGCAGAGTGCTTAAGAGGCAAAGAAATTATCCCATTGGGGAGCTCGCTCTCTTTTAGATTAGTATTTCCAGACAAGTTAAGTGTATTTTACACAGTAATAGAATTTTGCAAAGTTGATTCTTTTTTAGTAGAAAATGACCTAAGCACCTTCGTTTGGAAGTGTACACTTGAAAGGTCTCTTTTGCCTACTGCCGTCTTTCTCTAATTGTCAAGACCTGTCTATGAGAAGAAAATTCTGTTGCTCTACAGGTTGCAGCACTTTCTGTTTTAAAAGTCATTAAGGAGATAATATGTCAGGACAACGCGTGAGTATGTATGTCCACAAAAAATTCTACTGATGGCCTTCCACAGTCCTCTCTTAGCTTAGATAAAAAATCACTATCTGGGATAGAGCTTTCATGACTAAAGCCATTGACTTCTTTTTTTGAGTTGCATCAGACTGGGAGATTAGCTCCTAGCAAGCAAAGGCAGATCAATATGGCTTCGCTTATCTGATATTACACTTAGAAGCCTCCAACAAGTCAAGGGAATTGAAGTCCTTGTACCAGCTAAGTTTCAGCCATGAGAGATTGCACATAAGTAGCAGTTTTAAGTCTCTGTCTGGATTCTGTTTTCATAGCCAATGCTGGTGAAATACATTCATAGACCATTACATTTTATGCATAAATCTAAGCTATTTGGCCAAAATTCCATGTCTGAAGGTGTGGGAAAAATAAATATTTGAATAATTAAAAACTAACAATTCCGATACATTTTTCAAAGTTGTATCAAATATTTTTATTAGTTTCAGATGTCACACTTATTGGCACTCAGAAGGAAAATCTCTCATGACAGATTGCTCTTTTGAAGCACAGTTTGAAAATTAAAGAAAGTGCCTGTCAGGGACGGAAACATAGAAACGTGCCTCTTGATGGTATTGTAAAGATAAAATGAGGCTAATGATAAGAGGCTGAAATTTCATACACAGGAGGAGGACAATCTATGGATGACTGTCACTGTAGTCATTTTATAAATGCATGTTTTAAAAGTGTAAACAAGCATGACTAAGAAAGCACATTCACAGAAGAAAAATTTGAATAACTTATATTTCAGTATGTAATAAAGTATTACTTTAAAAATCTATCTGTCTGTCTGCCTATCTATCTATCTATCTATCTATCTATCTATCTATCATCTATCTATCTATCTATCTATCTATCATCTATCTATCTACCTACCCATCTCTTTGGTATGGGGTCTCACTACAAAGCTCAGACTCATAATGAGCCTCCTGACTCAGCCACCCCAGTGCAGGGATTACATGCGTGTGCTGGCATGCTCATTTTCAGTGGCTGGGGACTGTCATGGCATGCAGTACCTGGGACTGAACCCAGGTCCTTCTGCTTGCCAGGTAGGTACAAAAAATCACTGAGCTATCTCCTCAGTCTTATAAGATATTACTTTTATAGAAAACTAACATTTTTTCTATACATTTTCTTTCTTATACCTAGCAGCTAATTTGTATGTAGATTTTAGTACATATAAATACTGCACCTTCACTTGCTTGGTGAATGGATCAAGAATTTGGGACAGAAGTATTCAGTTTATCAATGACTAACTTACAGTACTCAAAGTAGTACATATAACTATCACCTAAAGTGAATATGATAAGATTTTATACTTTTCCAAGTATTAAATAATGATACTTAGATCAACATCATAGTATAGATATTTTTATAGATATTTTTCTTTTACTTATAGTTATTTTTATTTTACTTATTAGAAAGAAAAACAATTTGATTAATGGTAAATGTCCAAAGTCACAAATAAGTTATAAGTTTTCAAGCCACCACATACAACTATTAAATAAATAGTATCAAATAAATAAAGATTAAAAAATAAATATTTTAAAATTAAATATTAATAGAAATCTCTATGTAGCATTTTTTAGAGAAAATTAGAGAATGCATTGACCAGATCATAAATTCCTCATTGGATACACTAATCTGTATGAATCCAATAATGAAAAAATAAAATCAGGTCAATAAAAGTAAAAACGTTATTCAATCAAGACTAATTCTATTCCCACTATAATTCTTAAGAGTGTAAACACAACAGAAAAATTACCTACAAGACCACAGACAAAGATCTTGAAGACATAAAAACCAGGGGCGCAATGCACTGTTTGATTGTGTCACTTTGAGAAGTTTAGAAGCTTAACTATCATATCAGCTCAGTAATTCTACACCCTAGGGCATGGAGTTCCCTCATAGGCTGGCGCATCACCTGGATGATAAAAAGGGAAAACGAGGAAGGACAGACAGGCTTCCTCTCTTCAGAGGAGCTCCAATCTTCGCCTTCAGCTAAGATGACATCTCCAGGCTTCTAGCACCAATCTTTCCCTCTTTCCTTGGATCCTTCAGTCTTATGCTATAGATTCATCAGCTTTCCATCCCAGACTCTCTGGCCTCCTGATGCAGACTTGTCCAGACACTGCAGGAGCTCCAGACCTTGGCTTGGCCCCTTCAGCCCCAAGTTGCACATGCCCTCTACATACTTCCTCATCTAACTGCTTGGCTGCCAGCCTGTGCTATTATTTATCTTGATGGTCATTCTTTCTGGAGTGACAGGTAGTCTCCATGTTTGTATTTGCATCTCTTGAATAGTCAACAACATTGTACATCCTTCCATGTATTTATTGGACTGTTCTATTTCTGCAGAGAGATGTCTATTTATGTCAATTACCAATATTTTGATAGGATCTTTTATTTTGGGAGATTTACATTTTTAGATGCCTCGTAGATTCTAAATATTTTAATTCTAAGTGATTTGACTGACATCCTGATAGGGCAGGCTTACTTAAAATTTGCTAGACATCTGTTTTGGGGAAAGAATACTCTTATTATCTACCCAGCTAATTTAATTATTAATTTATCAGATAAGTGTGGGTAACCAGAGATGGAGGAATCTATGAAACAGGGGGCTGCATCTGAGCAGCTCTAGATCTAAATCACAAAATAATTGCAGCAGAGGAAATTTTGCCAGTAAACATATTAAATAAGGGCAGAGGAAGTAGCAAAAACATCTTTGAAATTTTATGGGAATCTTATAATAAGAATTACTTTTCAGATGCATTTGAAGGACAAGTACACAAGCAATCAAATGTAGAGAGTTTTGTTGATTAATTGGTTGAAGAGAGAAGAAAGCTTATGCACAGCCAGGAGAATCAAAATAAAAAAAAAATAAGGAAATACAGAGAGAAGAAGAGAGAAAGAAAGATGCCAATTTATATCTCAGTTTTATTTGTGTTTTTTTCTTTAGGTAATCTGTGTTAGCCTTGGAATATAAAATTGTAAATGGTTATTTCAATATTATTAATTACAGACACTGTTTTTGTGTTTCAGAGGATGTGAAATTGATTTGTGAGTTTTTCTTCATAAAAACAAAAAAGAATTATTAAAAATAGAACTTCTGCCATTATTACCTGAATTAATATGCTGAAAAATTATGATAGTATATGACAACATTATGTTAGTAATAACTTTATAATGAAGTTTGACCTAAGTCTGTTCTCCGACTAGCACTTGCTAGAAATTGATATTAAGAACCCTAGGTGATTTTACCAATTAGCAAATGTACAGTGGTATTTGAAATATTTTACCTTACTTTTATCATTACATCAGAAATAAATAGCCCCATACCCTTGCCAATCACCAGTAGAATATTTCCTTGACACCATAATTTTGGAATGTATTTTCAGGTAGAGAATATGATATAATAGATTCTCTAGTGGATTAATCTGATTATAAATAATTTCTAGTATTCTTTGAGACATGACCTTGTTATGTAGTTCGGGCTATCTGGTGCTCACCTTTATAGCCCTCATGTCAGTCTTGAACTCATAGTGATCGTCCTGTCTCAATCTCCCAAGTGCTAGTATTACAGATGTCTAGTAATATTTTTAAAGCTATGTTATATATCACAAAATAAAGCACTGCATTGAAGTCATGTTTTAAGTTCTCAATTTATTCTATGATTGATTGATTGATTGATTAATTGATTGATTGAGACAGGTCTCACTCTGTAGCTCAGGCTGGCTTTGAACATCAAGTGACTTTCCTGTCTCAGCCTCCTTACTTCTGGAATTATAGTCACGCATTACCTCACACAGGTCATTATATTCTTGATTGTATAAAATATTCTTCTAATTTAATGAGTTCATTATAAAAGAAAAAACCTAAGATACAGCCACTCCATGTTAGTAGAGAACTTTATTCAGTGGAATGGAGTAGAAATTTTAAAAGGAGTAAACAACACAATATTTAACTTTGAAAAGATCAAACAAAAATTCAACACTCAAAAATGAAGAGAGGAATTCACTGCACATAATAACCTATTGATATAGATTTAATGTCAGTTTCATAAAATAGCGAATATTAATGTTAAGAAGAAAATGCATAATGGAATAGTATTGTTCCTTGAACAGTGTGGACGCAGTGCTTTTTGGGACTAATGGATAATATGCATCATCGTTACAAAGTGTGCAATTTATGTATGTGTAAGAGAAGAATCTTATGGACCATTTAACTGATGTATTACCAACATTTTTGACTCTAGTTAAAAGATACCTTTTCTTCACTTTCTTTATCAGATGTATTTGTTAGAACAAAATAGAAAAATATACTTGTAATGTTTCTTTTGCTACATTAAACACATTTAAGTTCCTGTCCAGAAAGTCTTTTCTGTTCTATGATTTCTTTTAAGATTGACATATTGTTCTCCTGAGTTTTAAACTTGATTTTGATTTCTATTAAGGCTTATCTGACACATGTGAAACCATTAGAATTAAAACGCAAGTGGGCTCCATTAGCTCTTATGACAGTAACATCAGATTAACTCTCTCAGCCCCATGATTGGAGTCTTCTAAATATTCATGACAGTTTCATCTCAAACTATCAATTTTAATTCCTCAGTAAGAATAATAAAAGATGCATAAGAGCTCTGAGAACTGTAGAAAATGCCATCATAAATCCAGTTAGCTATTTCCTTCCTCATATCTTATGTACATGACCAGGCTACCTTCCCATTAATTTGCTGGGCTGGAATAGAGATCAGGAAACTAGTGGGGTCAATGGTCAAATCACTGGTTTGAATCACTGGTACGTTTTTTTTTTTTTTTTTAACTATTTATTCATTTGTTTGGGAAGGGTCTACAGGGTGTTCAGGGTCTCACTACTACATGAGACTCACAGTGGTCTGCCTGTTTAGAGCCTCCCAAGAGCTGAGATTACAGGCGTTTACCACCATGCCCAGTCTCAATTACCATCTCAGTGAGCCCCACGGGTGGGGCCAGCACTGAAGGCCCAGGGATCGAACCACTGACCCCTGCGCCTGAATGCAGGTGCTTTAATCCACTAAGTTACTTGGTTGGTCTTTACTGGTACTTTGGACGATGTTGATAGTATAGATAAAAATAGGTTTGCACAAACATTACTAAATGATTCAATATATATTTCTTAGCCTTTTTTTCTTTTTGAATAATCCAATGCATATATTCCTCATTTTTCTTATCCTGTCCACAAAATAACTCTTGCCATTCTGTCTTTGCACTATCGACACATGTACACAATAAATATGCCATTTTGTGAAAATGTATGAGAGGAAAGATATTGCTACCATAGTTCCAGGAAATTCCTGGCATTTACTACAATGTGGGATGAATCTGAAGGTCATGATACTAAGTTAAATAAGCCAGAAACCCTAAGAAAAATATGCAACCTCACTTATTTGTGATACTTTGAAAATGCTGAGTATATAGAAAAACAAAATTGCAATTATCAATAGACAAGAAGAGATGAAAAACAACTGAGAGAGGTTAGGCAAAGGATTCAGTATATATATATATATATATATATATATATATATATATCATATATATATGATATATTTATACATATGATATATTTATACATATATCTCTACATGTAAGATATAGACATGGAGGATAGATAGATAGATAGATAGATAGGTAGATAGATAGATAGGCAGGCAGGCAGGAGGGCAGGTGAACTGACACACAGACAGATAGAATGAACTGGAGCTGCAACTGAAGGTGGAGCTGGAGCTGGAGCTAGAGACAGACAGATGTGGACAGAGATAGAGATACAGGAGAAATGGCCCTACACTCTAGGATACAACATACATACTTCAGATTTGCAATTTTTAAAACAAAATGAGTATGTTTCTATATTCTTTTCCCTCACAAAAGGGCAATTATGTGAAAGGATGAATATGAAATTTTCTTAACTAAATAAATATTTCATTTTTAACTTTTAAAAGTGCTATCACTATGTTTTTAGTACCCGGTGAAACCCTTCAATGAGGGGAGCCACTCTGTGTATCTAACATCTCCAGTTCTTTCCACGTCCCCTCCCTCTTCCCTTCTCTTCTCCCTCCATCTCTCCAGCCTCTTCTTATTTGCAAATTTCTACATCAGTACTTGTACTCAGAGTCATGGCAAAGAGTCTGGGCATAGCGACACATGCCTGTAACCCCAGTGCTGGGGAGGCAGAAAGCAGGAGGATCGCTAGGAGTTCAAACTGCGTAGTGAGGCCCTGTAACAAACAAATACATTATAAAAAAAAGTTATATTTTATACGTCAACACATATAATAAAGAGATTTTCTTATAAAACGAAAGCAGTGCAGTGTTCACCATATTGTGCTTAGTATTGCAATTTGCAATGCACATCTCGTAGACATGCTACTGAATGAAGGCATTCTTGTGCTACTCAGAGGACAGACAGAAGTGCCTTAGCTAAGGAATACGGCTTTTATTCTTGTACTGGAGTACAAGAGAGAAAGCCACAGAGGGCAGGATCTCCAGGGTACCCCAAAGGCAGGACACCCGGCCTTTCCTGTTTATGCTCTGGGAAAGTTTCTCATTAGGTATTGGGGCAGGGCAGATTGTGAACCTGCCTCATTGGGCTTGCACTTAGTTACTTCTGCTTCTGTCTTCTGGTGTCTCTGCTGCCCACCCTGTCTTTGAAAGCTAAGCTCACTACCCTCTTGCCTCCACTAAGGCCCTTTGGCATCATAACCAGGTAGAGTCACCCACTTGCTTACTGTTTCTTATTTTCTTTTTCCCCTGGATTTATTTTAAATTATTTATTCATTTATTTATTTATTTATTTAGTCTTTTTGAGACAAGATCTCGCTATGCAGTTCAGGTTGGCCTTGAACTCATTTTTGTTGCCTAGGCTGGTCTCTAGCTCACATCAATCCTCCTGCCTCAGCCTCCCAAATGTTGGGATTGCAGGCATGTCCCACCCTGCGCAGCAACACATTTATTTTAATACGTTTTGTTTGCATGGTTTTTATAGCTAAAATTACTGTTTGGGAAATGTCAAATTTGAAAAGAATTTTCTTGGAAAATAAAATTTATTTAGTTCTTAAAAATTTGTAAAATTGTATTTCCATGGCAAAAGTTCAAAGTATATAAATACATTAAAAATAAAATCTAGCATTCATAATGTAATGTAATTGAGATTGGCATAGGAAATTCCTTTTTTGTATAATGACTTAATCTTAACCTTTTCTATAAATTTCTTATTTTCAAAATTATCCTGGATCCTTTGAGCAGAAGTATTCCTATTTGCATAGAATGATTTTACTTACATTTTTCATTTTTTAAATAAGAGACCTCAGAAATAAATACCTTTAAGGTAGAAAATAAATCCTGACAGGTGTATTTACCATTTGTCACTAATCACTTATCATTATGATGGAGCACTAACCTATTCCAAATTAAACTTTACATCCTCAAAATGTTATTGCTCAATCCTAAGGAAATACGGTATTGCTTTTATTTAGCAAGGTTTTATAATATTTGTCATGGTAATAATATTGTATGTTACATATGAGAAAAAAAAAGAATTTGGGCAATTAGAATGAGTGACAGCATTCCTGGAAAGTAAACTAAAAACTTAGCACACAAATAAGACACAGTCACAAACGAAATGTTTGTGTTTTCATCTCCATATTGGAAAACAACAGCGATGCCATCTTTTTGTCATGTTGTTGATATGCAGAGGTCAACTGACTTGTACTTCCCTTTCTTCGCTCAGAACGGCAACTGAAGTAACTAGTAGTGTTCAGAGTTCTTAGAAAACAACTAGAGCCAATTAGCACATTGAGTTTGATGTGTGTCCTTGCAAATGACATTGCACTTCCCCTGTGGAGTGATGATGTGCCAGGGCATTCGAAAGAAAAATGAACACCAATGGTTCAGACTTTCTTAGAAGACAGGCAATGGGACATGACGTTTCTAAACCAAAATTACGAGGGTGAAAAATAAGTGAAGTGGTGTCAATGACCTTTCTACTTAGCAGCTGGCAGAGCATTCATACAAAGTTGGATCATCTGTTGTTCCCTGTATCTCATTTTACTTATCAAATAATTGCTCATTGTAATTTTCTTTCTGTTAAAGATATCTTGTCATTCATAACAAATTGATGCCTGAAAATATTTCATGTGAACTGTATTGTGCTTTTAAAATGTGTGGTTTATTTTTCTCTATATACAAAATAATTAAGTATATTTCAATATCCCTAGATCATATTTGAAGATCGTCTTTTGCTGACAGAAAAATAAGAAATTCACGTGCTTGAACTATAGCTAACAGATAACTGCTCATTTGTAAAAGTAATTTTGCTACAAGAATGTTATCTACTAAATTATCAGATGAGTAAGTTCATAACAAATCATTTGAATATCCTCTTAACTGATATAACAGGAATGTTTTTTTGTCTTGGCTCCTAATTAAAAAAAGATTTTTAGTAACTAGAAAATAGTAACTGATAGTTCTCTCCTTGTTTCAGACACTTTTTTTCCCCCAACTCAGCACAGCAACTCTATCATCTCTGGATATACAGGGTCTCACTACATAGGTCAGACTCGTAGTGGTCCTCCTGTTTTCAGCCTCCTAAGAGCTGGGATATCAGGAGCGCACCACCATGCCCAGTCTCGATCGCTGCCTCAGTGCACTCCTGGGCCTGGGCCTGCACAGTGAACTGAGGCCTCTGCATCTGCCTAAGCAGGTGCTTTAATCTGCTGAGCTATCTGGCAGGCCCACAATATCCTGCCATTCTTGACATTAATGCCATTATCATTTCTCGGCCTTTATAGTTCTCACCAGTTAACTTTTGTTGATCATGGGCTATGCGTCCTTTTTTTTTTTTTTTTTTTTTTTTTGGGGGGGGGGGTACCGGGGCAAGCGCTTGTTCTTCTGAGTTATCTCCCCAGCAATGTGTCCTATTCTTGCTAATTGGATTCATTTTAAAGAATTTGACCCACCAAGATATATTGGATCTGAAGTAGGTTCATTTTAAAGAAGTACATTTGTTTTCACAGTGGATTTAGAAGATGAAAAGTTTAATAATCTATAGATTTCCTGGGCGAAAAGTTCACACTTAATCATAGCTGTGAAAATAATGCTTGTACTATTTTTCTTCTATTCACCTACACTTTTTGATCTTCATATAACAATTTCTTTTTAGAAGAAAGCACAGGAGTATCTAACCTGCACCCTCATGCAAGAATCTATGCCAAGTCACAGGTTTCCTTTACCTTGTTTTCTTCTTCCTTTTAATATTTCTACTCTTATGCATCTTTATCACACTGATTTTGCCCTTGCAATAGATGGCAAAACTCTTGTGAGGGCTTAATTATAGGTATTTAGAAACAACACAAAAATTCTTGTCTAATTTACCTCAGGTCCAAAGGAGAGCCTGGGTGAGTGTTTTGCAACTACCAGTAGATGCGATGCTTACACTGAGCTCGGCACAGTTTGAAATGTTTATCAAGGAGAACAGGTTCCTACTATTAAAAGCCAAATGGGAAGATCTCACTTAGAATTTTGAATCTTTGTCTTTGACTTCACATCTCATCATCTAGTTTTATATTTTTTTCAGAGATGGCTGCCTAACCGTCTGATTTGGAGCATTCTGATTTAGAGCATGTTTGTGTAATTGTACCTACATTTTCTTTTTTAAAGAAATCTGTGCTCACTCATAAAAAGTCAACATTACTTAATTTCAGTATTAACATAATCTTTCCAAGTGTAAAAAAAACTAAGTTATTTTGCTATTTTTAACCCATATGGAAACTATTCAAAGACTTTGATAGGTTTTCTTACACTTAAGTTTTCTCTTATTTAAGTTCTGACATGTGTTTTAATCAAATAAGATGTGCCACCATAAAAAGAGTAAATAGGTGCCCCAACTATTTACGCAAAACTAAGTACTAAAGTTCTTTTCTTTGCATAAATAAATTCTTATTATTTTTAAGTTAGAAAATGTAATTCTATCTCTTTTGCAGCAAGAGTTAAAGACCGAATTGAATTAAGGCATAAAAACATTGTTATTAAGGAAGAAAAATCTTCCCCCAGATAATGGTCATCCAAGGAAAACTAATTTCAATTTTCTCAAAATGTCATTTTTAAATATTTTATGGAAAATCATTTTAAAATCTGTTTTTAGGAGTTGAGATGGAATAAAGAGATAAATTTCCACATATCATGAATGCTTTTTAACACGTCTCTGTATTTCCTAATGTTTCACATGAATATATTACAATTGGCTGTCAAATGTTCTTCCATTGGATCATATCCTCATATATATGCATATCTCAGTTTGATTGGAAGTTTAAATTTCTGGACATGTAATAAAATAGATTGTACCATTGTCTATTACATAATGGGAGAAATGTGGGGGATTTTTTTCCCCTTAACCAAAATTCATTCTTCGTTCCCCACTCTCGACAATATGTGTCTCCTACTCTATTACTGTGTTAAAATGCAATGTAGGTTTACATTGCTCTTCCCGTATCACTTCTCGAGTTTCCTAGGCTGCACCACTTGCAATCCTTTCCGTGTCCTTTCCTGAAATTCTTGAGTTAGGAAAGGAATGTATCCTCTCCTGACATAAAACTGGTTAAGTGTTAATGGTTTTGACTTGAAATCTCAAATAGAAAGCAGTAATTTAATTTGTGTTAATGTCCCACTTTTGGAAATCCATTTATATCTTTATTAATGTAAGGAATTTGAAATAATACTCATTATCAGCGTTTATATCGATCCTGAAAAAAATTGTTTGTGGCTTAAAAGCCATTTTGTCATGAAAGGCATGATGCATTGTTTCAATATACTATGTGCTTTTTTTTTTTTTTTTTCTTTGCCCCAGGGATTGAACTCAGGACCTTGCACTTGCCTGTCAGGCACTTATTCCATTGAGCTATCTCCCCAGCCTGACTTTTGAATTTGACTATATTCTTGAATGACTTGACTTCACTGGGCCCAGAAGCACCTTAAATGTAATTCTTTTTGAGTGATCTTTTTCTCTTTGTCTACATAGAAAATAAAAATTTGGACTTTTGTATTTTATTGGATTGCTTTAAAGAATAAGCCAGTTTCTCCAATTGTTATTAGATTCTACATCTAGTATTCAAAAATAATTTATCCTCTGGAAGAAATAATTTTGGAAAGTTGATTGTATGTATCTAGTTCATTCATATTTACATTCACAAATATAATTCAGAATCATAACTTGGACTTTTAATTAAAATTTATTTTATTTCTTCAAGAAGTGCATATGTCACTGCCTTCCTGTGACCTCCTTCACTACACTTTCTTCATAGACTGTAGAAAAGAGGATATCAAATTGTACCTTCTACTTTTACTCAGTCCTTTTTATGGAAAAATATACTAACAAAATTTCATAACAAAATATGTGATGACTAACATTAGTTGAGAAGGAAGTTGCTCAGAGTACAAGAAATGGGCATAAAAATTTCTCCAGCCAATATTAACACAAGGGCTGGTCAAATAGGTCAGTAAATTAAAGTGCCTGCAAGCAAGCACAGGGGTGGTGGTTCGTTCCCTGGGCCTGCAGTTCTGGTCCTGCCCCTGGGGCACTTTGAGACAGCAATTGAAACTGGTTGTGGTGGTGCACGCCTGTAATCCCATTTCTTGGGAGGCTGTAAACAGGTGGATTACTATGAGTCCAATCTAGTAATGAGACCCTGAACACCCTGTAGACCCTTCCCTAAAATACAAAAATAAAAGAAAAAAAATAACACAAAACTGCCTTTTTAATTAACTAGGAGACACTAACTGACTTGCCTATTTGCCTTTCTCTGCTCTCCTTTTCCCTTTCATCCACCTTAGTTGCTACAGGTGCACAGCAAGGAAACAGGCTGATGTTTATATACGTAAGTCTTATTTATTTCACATACGAGTATCATCTCAAGTTGCATACATTTACCTAGAAAAGTCCCAAGTTTATTCTTCTTTATGGTTGAGTAATGCTCCTTTATCTAAAGATACTACATTTTTAAAATCCATTCATTAGTTGATGGCCTTTTGGTTGTCTCAAGACTTGGTTATTACAGATAATGCTGCTATAAATGTGGGTGCAACTATATTAATGTGGTATGATGTTGTCAGTATCTTGGAAAGATACTAAGAAGGACAAGAGCTGGACGGAATGGGTAGATCTAATTCTAGATTTTTGATGATTCTCCACAATGATTTCTACAGTGGCTGCACTGGTGTATAGTCTCCCAAACAATGGAGAAGAGTTCATTTTTCCCCACAGCCTCTCCAGAACTGGCTATTGGTGGATTACTTGATAATAATCACTTTGTACTGCTTTCCCTGTGTCCTACAGTTTCTTCTATGTCATATCTGCATTTTTGTTCAAATGTACATATTGTTTAATTTTCTCTTTATTGTCATTTATGACCTCTTGGCCATTTGGGAGTGTGTTATTTAATTTTCAAGTATTTATGGTATATTTATAGTTTCTTTTGCAATTCATTTCCACTTAAATTGCACAATGGTCAGATAATGTGCATAGAATAATTTCAACTCTTTTACATCTCCCAATCTTGTTCTACGGGCTAGTATATGCTCTATTTTAGAGAATATCCCATATATAGATGAGAAGGAAGTGTATCCTGATGCTGTTGGCTGGAATGCTCTGTAACTGTAGACTAAGTCCATTTGTTAAGAGCTTTGGATCAGTTGTAACATTTCTTTGCTGATTTTTTTAGTCCGGCTGATCTATCTGTGATAGGGTGCTATTGCTAATCATGTTATGATTGCGCTATTGTTCATTTAAGTTTTATAGCTGGATGCTCCTGCGCTAATTGTGTACCTTTATGATTGCTATGTACTTTTCTCCATCTTTTCCCCTAACAAGTATCCGATCTTTCTTAGTTTGAAGATCATATCATCTGCGAACAATACAGCTATCCTGACTTCTTCTGGCTTCCTGTTTCATGGAGCATTGCTTTTCTTACTTTGGCTTGTAGTCTATAAATCTCAGTTTTTAGTTAAGTGAGTTTCTCATATAAAGTATATTGTTGGATCTTCTTTCTTGATCCATTCTGCTATTCTGTTTCTTTTGATTGATGAATTGAAGTAATTTACATTAGTGGTTATAACTGATACATACTGGCTTATCTTTGTCATGTTATTTTCAAACTATTGGTTTCCTATTTTCCCCTTCTGCTTAATTGCTTGCTCTACTTGGTAATTTCTTCCAGTTGTTGCTATAGTAACTGTGGTATTGTTTATCTCTATCTAGAATATCTTTCAGTACCTTTTGTAGTGTTGTTTTGAAGGTTATGAATTTCTTCCTTTTTGTCATGGAAATGTCTTATTCTTACATTTATTTTGAAAGATAATTTTGTAGATACTACCTCAATCTTAGATATTGCTTTCACTTAGGACCTGAAATATTTACTGCAAGCTCTCTTTTAATTAAGAGTATGGTTGAGAAGTCAGCTGTCATTCTGATAGGTTTTCTATTATAGACTATTTCTTTTCTCTAACAGATTATAGTATTATGTTTTTGAGCTCAGTTTCTGGGATATTGATTATTATACATTTGAGTGTGGACTTATTTTGGTTATGGCTAATTGAAATTTTATATGCCTTAACTGTATGCCAGAGTCATTTACCATTGTCTCGGTTACTTTCTTCTCATTGCTGGCACAAAAATAGTTGACACTCAGAACTAAGGAAGGAAAGGTTTATTTAGCTCACAGTTTTGGAGGTTTCAGTGTATACTTGGCTGGCTCCAAGGCAGAGTGTCACATGTCACAGAACTGCCATTTATGGCAGCAGAAAATACTGAAGAGAAAGTGGAGAACAGCAACAATGGCAGGTAGATAGTCTATCTCCTCCCCTTGCATTATAATACAGATTATCAATCCTAGGGCCAAGGTTTAGCACTCACACATACAATCCCATCATTGGATCAAAAATCAATCACAAATTGCTAAAGCTGACCCATGACTGCATAAGTCTTTTGGGGGACAAATAGACACAAATGATAACTTTCCAATTCTGTATACCCAAAGACTCATGCACATCCCTTGATGCAAAGGACATTTGTAGTCCATCTTTAATTGTTGATGAAGTCCTAACAGTTTCATTATTGGTGAAAAGTCCAAGTTCTTAGCTTAAGTCCCAGTACAAAAGAAAAGTTAAAAACTTTCAACATTCAATAGTACAAGAAAAACATTACCATTCCTGAATGTATTAACAGTGCCATACAAAGCTTTGGGACCAAAGCAAGTCCAAAATCCAGGAGGGCAAATATTAAGTCCTATTGTTCCATGTGGAACATCCAAAGCAATCTGTGGTGAACGGTGAGCTCCATTTGTCTCCACCCGTCTGGCACTCTTGGAGTTAGCTCCTATGGCTTCTTTCTTAGGCCAGCTTTGCTCACTCCTTTCAGTTTCCCTCAGATGATCCATGTTCCTAGTTTTTGCTAAATTCGGTGGCTTCCAGTTTGTGTCGTGCTTCTCACTCTTTTCTTTGTATTGCTCTCTCAGGGGCACACTACCTGGCCTCCCAGGTCTTCTTACGAAATCTAGGTGGAAGCCTTGATAACCTCAGAATTACTGCATTCTACTAGCACCTAAAACCATTGCTATATGGATAATGTCAATATCTACTTCCTGCTTTAGAAATATCCAGGCTTTCTTCTCTCTTTGCTATTTGGGTCAAATTCCTGATCACTGAGCACACTGAGCCTGATTCAGATGAACATATTTTTCTATGTCACCTCCACTCCAGAACCTGTTGTGGCTGCTGCTGAAACCATTCAGGAACATGGCACTTGACAGTTTTATCCCCTTAAGCAAAGTCCCTCACTCTTAAGTTCTGAAGTTGTAAAGGGTAAGGACCTGCCTCCTCCTGTGATACTCTCAGACATCTTTTCTATTCCTCTATTCCTCCTGAGCAGTGGAGATCTTAGCTCTATCTTCGCAGTCCACAGTCTTACTGGAGCTTCCTTTCTGGCCAAACTCACATTTTAAATCATCCTACTGAGATTTTTCATCTTGATTCTCAATAGAAATCTGATTAAATCCACCCAAAATAGACATAACAACGCCTCAACATTTGATTTCTTTGAAATTTATTTTGTCAGATTAATCATTCTATCATACTTAATCTCAGTCTCAAGCAAAATCTCTGAACATGAGCAAAATGCAAACAAACTTTCTGCCAAGTCATAATACACATCGTCTGGAGTCTAACAACAATGTAGTGCTTCTTCCCAGTAGAACCCTCCCTATCCTGGTCTTTACAGACAGGATTTTATCAGCCGCTGGCCTTCTGAGCTCTGACCAGAATCCCCCATAAAGAACAGCTGAAGCTGTTTCAGGCCTTTGCTTGCAGTCAAGATCTCCAAATCTTTCATGTCTCTTCTCCTAAGAGTCATTCCAAAATGCTCCTAATTCACATGGTCAGGTACTCATAGCAATGATTCCACTTTCTGGTACCAAGTTCTGTCTCAGTTACTTTGCTCTCATTCCTGGGGAAAAAATACCCAACACCCAGAGTTGAGGAAGGAAAGGTTTATTTAGCTCACCATTTATGGATGTTTTAGTCCATACTCAGCTAGCTGTAAGGCAGAGTGGCACTTGTCATAGAGCAGCCATCCATGGCAGCAGCAAATAGCAAGAACAAAGGGAAAAGCACCATCTGTGACAACTAGATAATTTCTCACTCCTCCTAACAATTTAATGTGGATTACCAACTCCTGGGCCAATGTGTAGTACTCACACATGCAATCCTAATATTAGATCAAGAATGTATCACAAACTCCAGAAGCAATCCCATGACTATATGAGGCTTTAGGTAGACAACTAGGTACAAACCATAATACCCATGCTTCCAAATGTTCTGCTAAGTCTTACTGTTAATAGTTGTTTTATGCCATTTGTGTTAACTCCTGCTGTTTTAATTGACTCAATTCTTATTTTTTTGTGTCATCTTGCTACTGTTGAATTAATATTTCCTGATCTTATGCCATTTTTAAGAGATCATACCTTTCATGATGTTTTAGTTACTTTTTGCTCTTTGGTGGGACAAATACCCAACACTCAAAATGAAGGAAGGAAAGGTTTATTTAGCTCACAGTTCGTGGAGGTTTCAGTCCATATTCGGTTGGCCCAAGGCTGAGTGGAGCAGGGCGGAGAGCATCCAGTTCATGGCGGCAGAACAGCAGCAAAATGGTGGCAGAGGCAGCAAACCAAACAGGGCAGCAGAGCAGCAGCAC
>PVJA010001829.1:7753-67358 GCA_004027025.1 Myocastor coypus
GACTCTCCTTAGACGCACTGCAGTTCATTCATCCCTTTCCTCTGAGGTCCCATAATCTCCTTGACCAGGAAATTTGGGACACCTCTGAGTTATAGGATATTACAGCACAGGTTCTCTTATATCCTGGGTCTTTATTGACCTTGAAGGGCTAGGTCCAAAATATTGGCTATCCTTATAGCCCTTCTTTTTCTCCAATTGTAGGTCTGTTAACTTACATTCTCAATCCTCCAGAAGAAAAGCTTTGTGATACTATTACTCTATAATATAGGTACTGGGCTTATCATCACTGAGTAAATGTCAATGCAAATATACTAATAAATACTAATTATAAAGGTAAATAAATATTAAGAACTTATCCTAGAGCACCAGAAACTGTTTTTCATTGTCTGTTATTATTTCCTTTATAATTATTATATCAGAAAGCTTAATGAAAGTGGTTATTTGCTTTTTAAAATTTATTTTAATTCACATTTAGGTACTCCAGATCAATAGTTTACTAAAATCTTATTGCTCATGTATCTTTTAACTCTTTGATTTTTCATGGTACGGTAAATGACCACATTATGTAAAGAAATAGGATGTCCATGAAGGCATACGATAACAACAAAAATAAGATATAGCACCAGTTGTGCTGGCACATACCTGTAATCATAGCATTTGGGAGGGTGAGGCAGGAGGATCTTTGTGAGTTCAAGCACAGCATGGGCTACAAAATGAGTTTAAGGACAGCCTGAACTGCACAGTGAGATCTTATCTCAAATGACACACTCACACACACAATTATTTATCAGGACACATGATGCAAATTTTACGTACTGACTTATTTGTAAGTAAATGTCAAATGCACTGGAAAACTTTCTTAAATGACTGGAGGATGAGTTTGCCTATAAGTATTATTCAGATCTAGATAAATTTGTAAAAGATTAAAATTTCTTGGGCAGGAAACATTCATACATATCTTTATTAACTTATTATTGCAGGGATCTGTTGGTCTTCCTGCAAATGGTTCTACCCAGGGAGATGCGATGGCAGGAATGAGAAGATACATAAGAAGACCAAAGGTGGGCTAGGTGGTCGATAGTCTGCCTAATGGTCAAGATGAGCTCAACTGAACACACAACAAAATAATCGTTTATTTATACTTTTGCAAAGTTTGTGCTACATGACACAAGGTAGCCTAGTGACTAATAGCCAACTTTAACCAGATGGAATGTTTATCTCAGGGATGAACTAGCTTGTGTGTTTCAGGTACTGAGGCCCAGTCCCAGATGCACGTACTTGATCAGTTTCCTAGCTTCCTGCGGCTCCCAACAATTATGGAAAATTTGTCTGTATAAAATGAAGAGTTTTGTTTTCACTTCATGGTTTCTAATTTTCACAATTATAAATGAAAACATAATGAACATTCCTAAGTGTTTTTGTTGTTGTTAATAAAAGTATTCAGGCTGGAGAGATAGCTCGGTTGCACTAGTGTCTGCCTGGCAAGTGGAAGGTTGTTAGTTTGAATCCTGGTTGCAGAAAAAAAATCATTCATTTAAGTACATTTCACTCCTCTTTGTTTTATCCATATGAAACAAAAATTGACCTACAATTAAATATCAATACAAATATAAGAATATTGTGTCATAACATATTAACCTTATGTTCACATAATGAAATATTATTTCAAAACCAGTTAATAATGAAACTGAAAGTGCTGAAACATTCCTATAATCCCAGAACTTGGGATGCTGAAAATGGAGCACTATGAGTCCAGTCTGCATAGTGAGACCCTAGAGATCTTTACTAAATACATTTAGAAAATAAGAGAAATAAAACGAGTTAATATCATCTGAAAAATGTATGTTAAATAAAACATGAAAAGTTTAAAAGGGAACTAAACAGAGTCCTCTGGCTTAAAATAAGAAATCAAATGTTATATATGTCAAGTCTAAAATTAGAAAAAAAGACATCAAAATAAATGTTACTTTAAAGTGATTAAATGCATAGTTTTATAATCATGAAACTGTTTAAAAACTCTGGGTCTAGGCTGAGGATATATCTCAGCAGTATAAGCACTTGCCTGGCAAGTGAAATCTCCCACGTTTGCTGTTTCCTTAACACAGCAAAATAAATAAATAAATAAATAAATAAATAAATAAATAAATAAATATTAATTAAAATAAATAAAACTCTGGCTCTGTAGGCACTTAGAGGAGATTAAACCTAGATTTCAACATTACATTGAATAAATATATTGTTTTCTCTTTAACATCAATTTTTATAAGCCCTGCAGCAGTATCATTAGAACCGAAGAGGTGAGGTTATACATTATTAACACGTGAAAAATATCATACAAGTGAGTAATTTCAAGTTAGTGTATTATTATTTTTTTGTAGTAGAAATAACAAAATGGTTCATTCATACTTGATACACTCTATTCAACATATTAAAAATAAGGCATATTTAAATTTTATTACATTCTGTATGTTATCTTACTGGCAAATATAGTGGTAGTTGTATGCATTGCTTTTTAACTTATATTTAAGGCAATCAATATTAATTCACTGTCAGTATTAATTTCAGAGCTTTTAATTTATATTCATCTCATGTACAACATGGATACTCCTCAAAGAAAATTAAAGGGCAAACACAACTTTGTTAACAATATCATTGGAGGCCACATCTATTATCTTGAGGCTCTGCAAAACAGAATCATGAAACTCGCAATTGTAGCACCCTTTAAATGTCCTGTGTTCAATCTTGAGCAGTAAAAAAAGAAAGAAAAGCATGCACATAAGCTCATGACATCTGTAAGTAAAAATTAAAAGTTATAAATTAATGTTAAAAATGAAATTTTGATATTTTCACAAAAACAGGACAACATTTTTGAGTAGTTCATGAATATATTTTTAGAACTCTCCAACTTGAAAAAGGAATATAAAATTAATTGTGTAATTAATATTTATAATAGTTTAAAGTATGATAAATGACTATTCTTTTATTATAGCTACTACATCTGAAAGAACTGTAAAATGCATAATGTGTTCTTAATTGTAGTTAATTCACTCTTTCTACATTTATTTACTGAACACTCTGAATAAGCAATGTGCCACATGCTGATAATGTGAAGAGGAAAGAATGAAAAAGATTAGCTGGATTCTGCCTCACAGAAGTTATTAGGTAAGGAGAAGTTAAGTATTTATTCAAAGAGTAATGCAAAAAAAGATATGTAGTGCTTTAAGTAACTTGACTGTTAAAAGGCCAGGCCAGGCATGTCACTTAATGTCACTTAGCAGTATAAGTGCCTGCCTGGCAAAACTTTCTGAGTTCAGTACCTGATATCAAAATCTAATACAACATTGAATGGACCATGATGGGTAGCATCTTTTATGTATTTATCTGCCTCATATTTTTTCCTCTGAGAATTGTGTATTCATCGCAGATGCTCATTTTTGGATTGGGTCTTCTCCACTGTTGCTGGGAATGTAGACTGGTGCAACAGTTATGGACATCATTATGGAGACTCCTCCAAAACTAGGTCTGGAAATTCATTCCAGCTATTCCCCTTCTGGGAATTTTCGCAAAAGAAGTGAATATATTGTATCATAGTGATTCATGTGTGTCCATATATATATAGCAGCACAATTTGTGATAGACAAATCTTGGAAACAAATATAATGCTCATCACCTGAGGAATGGTTGAAAAAGATGTGGTATTTTTATATAATGGAGTATTAATTAGATATAAAAAAAAACAAACTCAAAGCCTCCAAAGGTAAGTGGATGCAACTTAAGGCTATACTCATAAGTGAAATAAACCAGACCCACATATGTAAATATTATATTGTCTCCCTAGTGTAAGAACTCAAAAGAACAAATAAAAACTGAAAGGTATAACAAACACAGTTAAGTGAAAATAAACAGAATTTAAGGATTAAACAACAAAGAGAGAGAAAGGAAAAAAGTTAGGAAATAAGGTAGGGACAAAATCATGCACATATATATACCAGTTGAATAAGGCAATAGTTCTAAGAATTTCCCTCAGGTTTTTGAGAATAGCAGTTCATGGGCAGAATTCTCACCCTGACTCTCTCTATGTTGACATCTGTGAACTAAGCAACTACATTGAAGACAGCAATATGCGACACAGGAACCATGCTTAAGTTACCTGTCATCTTGGTCTTTTAAATGTGTACCATTTCTGATGTGATATAAATTATTACTATAGTATCTTTAAAGTAAAATTTTTAAAAAAGATAATAAAAGAAATTGAGAATCAAGAGCAAAAATTTAAGATTTCTTGAAAGCATGTGGTAATATTCATTCATACATCCCATCTTGCGTACTTGTGTCTGTTAATCTGAGCAGCAGATTAACAGAGAAAAATTGAAAACACATCAATCCCTATTAATCATCTAATCTTGTGTTGAAAATTTGTAAATCTGTATGTATTGTTACATGGTACTCTGGCATGTCTTCGCTTTTATTTTCCTTGCTATTGGTTTTATCCTTCAAAATAAAAGAAAATCATAATAAAAACAAGAGCTTCCAAAAAATGTTGAATACTTACTACTTTGATGAAATTTTGTATGATTTAAAATGCTTTTTTATTACATTTTTGTATTCGAGCAAACAGAATTAAAAACCAAACAAAAACAAATGACTGGTAGAGAGGAGATGTATTATTTAAACAAAAATATCTATCTGAATAGCTGTGAGGAGATAAAAGGAAAGCAGACATACTGACTTGTTGAACAATATAAGTGAAGTGCCAAAAGTGATTTAAAAAAAAAAAGTTTGGCCCAGAGGAGATAGCTGGCAGCACAGTGCCTGCTTGGCAAGTGTGATGTCCTGACTTTGTTTCCTGATTAAAAAAATAAAGTCCACAATTAAACTTTGTGTGAATTTGTAACTCTGAGGATACAAAGTATAGTGTTTAAAATGAAACATGCAATGCAATTATAATGTTAATATCCAAATTTTGAGAACAAGTGTGCGTGTAGGTCAAGTAACCTGGCTGATAAAGGAATTTCCTATTGCTAAGCCTGTACAGGGTGATTGCAAATGGATCTAGCCATAAATTTCAGGGAATCCTATGTCAGAGGGATTATATAATTGCTTAATTGTAAGGAAAAAAAAGCATTATTTCATGTTTATCAAAGAACTACAAAGAGAGAAAATATTCTGTCAGAAAGGAAAAAGTTATTAGAAGGATATCTTTTAGAATGTGGTCGAGGGGGAGAGTTTAAGATCCAGTGGGGAAGTGGAGATGGACTTGGGTAACAAGAAGGACAGTTCACAGAAGCAGGAGGAAACAATTAACACTGAGAAAAATGAGAAGGAAATATTATACAACAGACTTGAAACAAGGAAGAATAAGGAAGTTTTTAATAACAGTGATTGTGGAAACACAGTGTACTCCAGTTGATAATTTCATATTTCTACTACCAACAAAACAATGTGTCACTAATGGGTTTAGAAAAAAGTAGAACAGATGTCAAGAAACCTTTCAATAGACAGAGACCCATAAACACATGGAATGACCCACTAAGCCAACTGTGGCCCGGAAGCATTGTAATGTTCTGGGAAATTATTCAAACACATATTTAGTGATCAAAAATTTTATGAAGAAAAACATTTGATGAATTATGTGGCTTATAGTTTTTGAAACCAATATTTCCTATATTTTATGATTTTTCTCCCTACGGTTCTGAAGAAAGATGTATTTCTTCCATCTGTTATTTTCTGTTTTGTATATTGTAGAATGAATGGAAAAATTCAACTAGAAAATTCATACAATACTTTTACTGATTAACACTAAACAAAATTTAAAAAGTAGCTTATACTTACATGGCTATATAGTCTACAAAATCCTAGATATAATAACTTAAACATGGCATTAAACAACTATGTTTTAGTTCAACTGAAAAAAGACTCATTTACTTTAAACAACTTTTGACAATTTCAATAGCTATCAGTGGAAAAGTTTTTCAATAAGTTTGACTCAAATATCTATTATTATCAATATTTAATTTTTTGATTTGTTTATAACATTGAACATAAAGGAAAACGTAAGATAAAAATGAAGAAGTATAAAATACTATTGTGTATCTGTAATTAGCTATTTCACCCAGTTTTCGTTTTTTTATCTTTTTTCATCAATTTCATTTTACTTTATTAAATACTATTGCTATTATGCATCAATAAAAATAATAGAAAGTAGACTTACGAACTACAGAAGTTGTCAAGAGACTTAACAATTTAAACAAAATGTGTTACATTTAGATTACAGAAGTTAGTAAAATTGTGTTTATATCTTTCCTCAATGTATAATGTTTGGTTGTCAGTTTGCTCCTGTTTTCAGAAATAAAAGAAAAAGAGATTATCTAAAATATTTATTATTTAAAATACAAGAGGGAAAATACGTTGAAAGATACTCTGAATACTTTATAAATATGTCAAATTTTAGATGCAGAACAAAAGTTCATGTAGACAATAATTGTCAACTCTATGTATGTAGTTCAAGAACAATTTTCTTCTTTATGTTATTAGCTGACAATTTGGCAGGCTCAGTAGAACCATGCTTCATGACTCATTAAAAATTTTAATTGATCTTCAAAATGTCATTCACCCAATTATAGTAACTTGCTTAGTTCCATTATAAACTTTATCAAATTCACATTGTAAATTTAGACTTTTAAACTTTCTAAAAACTTTCAATTTACTAGGTCAAATAAAATGTGTTCTTTATGATTTTTTTTGCTCTTTATCATTCCTAAAAGATAAAATATTGGAGCTTTTCTGTGTTCTTACAATAAACGCTTGACTGTGATTGTTATATTGGGCATTCATGTTCTTAATGTTTAAGCTTATAACTCATATTGTAGCATATATTTTATCACCTTTATGTCTTTGAAGTGATATCATAGATATTATGTTACTTTTTGGGGTCATCAGCATATGAAAGAGAAATGATTAACACAAATTTTATTATCTCTCTCCTTTTTAAGTACTAAGATCGGAACTGAAGTTCCACATATCTTTTTATTTATTCAACATTTTAGGAAAGGTCTAATTATGTTGTCAAGTATCACTTTTAACTTGTAGCCCATTTTCTTCAGCATCCCAAGAAGCTGGGATAATGTTTGCACCATGATGAAAAAAATTTTTTTTTTTTTTTGGCTTTTTGGGACAGGGTCTTGCTATGCAGTTGAGGCTGGTTCTGAGGTCACTTTTGTAGCCCAGACTGGTCTCAAACTCGCACCAATCCTCCTGCCTCAGCCTCCCGAGTGCTGGGATTACAGGTGTGAGCCACCACGCCCGGCTGAAAATATTTCTTAAATAATTACATACACAAATATTTATTTTTCCCTCTCTAGTATCAATGTAGAATTTGTCACCTGTCCAAAGAAGTTTTTGACCATAAACTCATAAATCCTACCAGTTTTCTCAGTGATTTCAAGACAACTCACTTTCTTAGTATTTTTTCTTGTAGTTTCCTCAATATCTTTCTCAATATCTTTGAAGAAAAACTAAAGAATTCTCATTTCAAAAATCACAACTATGCATACTAATTCCAAGGACTTGGTTTATGTTAGTATTAATACCTATGTCTCTAAGTATAAATTTCTGAAGAACATTTTCCATAGACAGAAAATATATTGCATGAATTGTTAAATACTTTATTCCCCTATTTAATCTTCCCACTCCACCTACACCATGACATAACCACTCTTGTAACCTTTGAAGACCAATTAAATTAATATTCAGTATTTGTATTTCTTGTCCCAGCTAGAAACGTAGTTTATATTGTCATCCTTTTTTTAGTAAAATTTTACATCTAAATACATATCATACAATACATGTTTTTCTGTAATGAAATTTAAAAATTTGGCAATATATTATGTGTGCACAACAACAGCATCATGAGAGTAAATAATATATATAGATTATAATATATGTATATATTTATAATATGTCTATATATATTTATTAATATATATATATATATATATATTTATTTATTTATAAAATGTAAGTCCAAATGTTTTTTCTATCTTTCCTTCCCATTCTGACAAAAGAATTATATTGGCCTCCATTTGATTTTTTTTATAATTTTATTACTTATCTGAAGAAATAACAATGAGACACTTTCAAAACACATTAGCTGGACAGTTACAATAATTAATACATTTCATATTGTCTTCATTGTTGTTCAGAGTACAAGATGCAGAGATGATATTTTTCTAAACACTATTGGTAGAAATATTTCTTTTCATTGAGCTAAGAGAAAGTAGATGTATGCTGAGTCTAATATTCTGTAATATTAGTGGGTTTTCAGCAGAACTGAAATTGTCAAAAGCTATTGACTTGAGCCTTTTACAACTCAGCATACTTATCTGGCTTTACTTTTTTTTGTTTGTTTGTTTGTTTTGTGTTTTGTTTATTTATTTTTGGGGCTGGCTTAGCCTGCCGTGAGGGCAGGGGTGGCGCAGCATGTGGTGCCGTGGATAGAACAGCGGTCCCTGCAGCCTCCTGCAGGGGCTTTAGACCACTCAGCCATCCTGGCGGACCCCTATGTGGCTTTACTTTTTATGCCTTGTTGTTAAGCTTTTCTGCTGGGTGGTTAAGGCCAAGTTAAACCAAGAGCTATATAACAAATCATGTAACTTTTGTATCTGAGAAGGTCGATCAAATCCTTTTAGAATTTACCTTGAAACAATGTACAGTGTTTTATAGAACTTTTGTTGGTGTCAACCATCTGGATGAGTCTTGGCCATTGCTTGATCAATTTGTTTTCTGTTAACAACCTGAGAGAATGTTTTCACTCTAGGTGAATCTCCTTAGACTCAATATACATTTCTTCTATAGCCCTATAATCTCTTTAAACAGACAATTTGGGACACCACTGAATTATAGGATGTTTCAGCACAGGTTCTCTTATGTGCTCAGTCTTTACTGACCTTGAAAGGCAAAGGCCAAATATTGGCTATCCTTGTAGCCCTTCTTTTTCTCAAAGATTTTGGTCTGCAAGCTTAAGTTGTTAACTCTCGAGAAGAGAAACTTAGTAGTGCTATTATTTTGTTTATTGATACTCTAATAAATTCCGTTTGAATATGGTAAAAACGTGCATTTAACACAGAAATTTAGAAATCTAACCATATAAAAATTTTAACAGGTGGGGCTAGCAAGATGGTTCAGCAGTCTAAAGCACCTGCTTAGGAAAACTTAGGCAATCGCAGGGACCGTGGTTTGATTCCTGGCACCACATGCTGTGCCAGCCCCACACCCAGGGCAGGCTGAGCCAGGTATAATAAAAAAAATTGTAGCAGGTCATCATATGGTATTATTGCTTGTATCTTATTCTCTTTGATACCGTATTTTTTTCATAAATCATTTACTCAAAAGATATTTCAGTATACTAATGTAGCTTTACATTTTATGCCTTGTTGTTAAGCTTTTCTGCTGGGTGGTAAGAGCAAGTTAAAGAAAGTCTTGCATGACAAAATATGTAACTTTTGTATTATCCAATGTCAGTCAGATCCCTTCAGGATTTACTTTGAAATCATGTACAGTGCTTTGTAGAACTGTTGTAAGTGTCAGCCATCTGGAAGAGTCACAGCCATTGCTTGACCAGTTTTCTCTGTGAAAGCCTGAGAGAATGGTTTCTCTCTAAGTGAGTCCCCTTTGGCACACTATGTCTGCAGTCCCTTTCCCCTGTAGCCCCATAATTTCCTTGATCAGAAAATTTAGGAAACCACTGAGTTATACGATGTTACAGCACAGATTCTCTCATGTCCTGTGTTTTCATTTACCTTGCAGTGTTAGGGGCAAAATATTGACAATCCTTATAGTCCTTCATTTTCTCTAATTTTTGGTCTGTAAACTTATATTCTTAACCCTCCAGAAGAGAAGCTTAGTGATACTATTACTTTATAACAGTTACTTGGGCTTAACATCACTATATTTCTGGATATAAAAAATCTTATACTTAACTTGGAATTGGTATTTTCCACCAATCATTGATATTCTAATAAATCTCTATATAATGTGACAAAACAAGTTACACCTTTTTACACAGAAGTTTAGAAATCTAAGTATGCATAAAATTTTAGCCAGTTAAGCCTACCTTTCCCAGTCTCTCACTCTCATCTAATACTGTTTTTTTTTTAATAAACCAACTATTTACTTGATAGAGAGTACAGCAGCAATTGAAATTATACTAGAAGCAGTACACATCCAAAACACCAGAATGACAGGCACCCAAACATAGTTCTAGCATTACACATTGCTATCTTCAGTGTGAAAACCCCTCTGGAGTTTTCTAGAACCATGACCCAACCCATCCCGCATATACAAGTGCATAGTCTTACTCCCGCCATGTCTCCTATCTTGTGTGTTTGCAGTCACTTCGTTGTTTAACCTGTAAGTTCTTGATCTTCGTGCAGCTGTGTTATGTCTTTCCATTTTTATTTCTTCTTTTGAGTTATTATACTAGGGAGACTGTATGATATTACACATGTAGGTCTGGTTTATTTGAGTTATGAGTATATCTTCAAGATACATCCACTTATATATAAAATCTTCTAGTTTATTGTTCTTTCTACTAGAGTAACATTCCATTGTATAAAAATACCACATCCTTTTAAAACATTCTTCTGATCATGGGCATTTTGGTTGTTTCAAAGATTTAGCTAACACAAATTGTGCTGCTATAAACATAGGTATACAGATATCACTATAATGATGTTTTCAATTCTTCAGTAAATATTCTCAGTAGGAGTGTAGCTGGATTGAATGGGATTTCCAGTTATAGTTTTTTTTAAGGAGTCTCCACACTGCTTTCCATAATGGATTTAATAGTCTGCATTCCCACCAGCAGTGGAGAAGTGTTTCTTTTCCCCACATAATCTCTAATATTTATTGTGGTTGATTTCTTTATGAAAGCCATTCTTGCTGGGGTGAGATACTAAAAACACACCAATACATGTAATAATAAGGATCCCAGAAAACCAGCAGGAGAATAATATACTAAGAGACACTAGAGAAAAGAAACAGATCACATTTAAAGGAAAACCCATCTGCATACTGACAGATTTCTCTTCATAAACCATGAAGTCAAGAAGAGCATAGAGAGCCACTGAGATGGTTCTGTGGTGTAGAGTGTATGCTTAGGAAAGCTTAGCCAACCACAGTGACCAAGGTTTGATTCCCCACACCATGTGCTGCACCAGCCCTATCCCCAGGGCAGGCTGAGCTGGCCATAATAGTACAAAAATAAAAAAAAAAAAGAAGAAGAGCATGGAGCAGAGTGCTTCAAGTCTTCCATGAAAACAAATTCAAGATCAGATTCTCATACCTCACAAAATTTACTTTCAAGTACTAGGGAGAAGTGAAATACTTCCATGACAAGGAACAAGTAAAGAATTTCATGATGTCAAACCCAACCCTACATAGACTAATAAAAAATACTTTTGAGAGCGACGAAAACACAAATGAGAACAGAAAGAACCCACCACATAGGGAAATTAATTCAACACAGGAGAAAAAGGGGTAAAAGGTGGCAAGTAAAAGACATATCAATCATAAGTCAATAAATTTCAGTTATAACCACCATGTAAATGGAATCAATTCTCCAATTAGAAGAAATAGACTCACAGCGTTGACAAGGAAGCAAAATCCAACAATATGCTGTATAAAAGAATAAGAATTCATAAACAAACTCATAGTCTAAAAGTTAAAAGAAAACAATTCTACATGCCCTAGCACCTCAAAAAGAAAAAAAAAGTAGGGGTAGCAATCCTGTGTGTAGACTGTCTCTATTGATGTAGTGTGCTGCATTTATAGATTTATATATGTTACACCATCCTTGCATTCTTGGGTTGAATCCTACTTAGTCATGTTGTGTAATCTTCTTAATGATTTGCTGTGTTCTATTTGTGAGGATTTTATTGAGGCTTTTTTCTTTGGTATCTACGTTCATGAGAGAGATTGGCTTGTAGTTCTTTTTTTAGTTACATCTTTCTGTGATTTTGATATCAGAATATTACTTGCCTCCAGGAATGACGTTGGAAACATTGCTTCCTTTTTAATTTCATTGAAAGTTTTGAGGAGTATTGGGATTATGTCTTCTGTAAATTTCTTGTAAAATTCAGTGATGGACTTTTCTTTGTGGCTAATATTTTTATTACATTTTTATTTCATTGGCTGTTATTGTTTTATTGATAGTTCTTATATCTCCTTGATTCACTGTTGGTAAATTGCACTTTTCTAGGAATCTGTCCACTTCATCTGTGTCTTAAAATTTATGAGAGTATAGATTCTCAAAGTAGCTGGGTGTGGTGGCGCACGCCTGTAATCCCAGCACTCGGGAGGCTGAGGCAGGAGGATTGGTGCGAGTTCGAGACCAGCCTGGGCTACAAAAGTGAGCTCAAGGCCAGTCTGAACTGCATAGCGAGACCCTGTCTCAAAAAGACAACAAAAAAAAAAGATTCTCAAAGTAGCTATTTAGATCTTCTGAATCTCCACTGGGCCTGTGGTAACTTCTACCTTTTCATTCCTTATTTCTTGAATTTGAGTCTTTTCTTTCCTCTTTTTGATGAGGTTAGTTAGGGCTTCTCAATTTTGTTTAACATTTCAAAGAACCAGTTTTGTGATTTATTAATTCTTTCTATTGTTTTCTTTGTCTCAACTGAATTAATATCTGGTCCACTCTTAATAATTTCCTCCGTTCTTTGGGCTTTTGGTTTGGTTTTCTCTTCTTTTTCTACGTGATTTAGGTGTAGCATTAGTATTTGTTTTTGTTTTTGTTTTTTTTTTCCCCATTTGGTGTTCTTAATGTGTGATTTCAGAGCTATATATTTTGCTCTACTGCTTTCATTGCATCCCATAACTTCCAATAGGTTGTGACTGCATTTTCATTAAATTGTATATATTGTTTTATTTCTTGTTTAATTTCATCTGTAATGCACTGGTTGCTGAGTGGCTCTTTTCTTTCTTTCTTTCTTTCTTTCTTTCTTTTTTTTTTTAATTTCCAGGTAGTTCTAGGGCTCTTACAATTTCTTTTGTGATTTATTTCCAGTTTCACTGCACTGTGATCTGATAGTATGCATGGGATAACTTCTATTTTCTTGTAAATAGTTAAGTATGGAGTATGTACTAATATGTGATCTATTTTAGAAAATTTCCCATATGCAGCTTACAAAAGGTGTATTCAGAAGTGGTTCTGTGGAACACTCTGCATATGTCCAGTAAGTTCAAATTGTTCGAAGTTGTGATTTAGATCTGCTACTTTTTTGTTACTTTTAATTCTGCTTGACCTCTTTTTTTGGATAAAGAGCTGTAAAGTTTTCCTGTTAAGATTGTGCTATTGGATATTCAACTTTTCATGTTCACTAACGTTTGTCTTGTACAGCTGGGTTCTCTTGTGTTGGGTTCATACATATTTATGAGTGTTATCTCTTTGTCTTTAATTTTTCTCCTAAGCAATATGTAGTGGCTTTCTTTATTTTACTTGATCAATCTTTGTTTGAAGTTCTGACTATCTGAATCCAGGATTACTACCCCTGCTTTTTTATGAGGTGTTGGAGCACGCAGTATTTTTTTTTTCCCATTCGTTGACTTTCAACCTATGAATTTCTTTATGACTTAAGTGTTTTTTTTTTTTTTTAATACAGAATACTGATGGATTTTGCTTCCTAAAGCACTGTGCCAGTCTATTTCTTTGTATTGGAGAATTAAGCCCATTTACATCAGTGGTTAAAATTGATATGTCTTATGTTGGATACTTTTTTTTTTACTTACTATTCTTTTCTCCATTTTCTCCTGTGTTTAAGTGGTTGACCTGTTTGTTGAGTTCTTTCTCTTCTCAATCATGGATTTCAGGTAGTTTTTGTCCCTCTCCAAATATTTTTTTAGTAGTACATGTCTGGTTGGCTTTAACAACATCAAATTCTTTAATTGTTCTTTTTCATGGAAGTATTTCACTTTTCCCTCATAATTAAAAGAGAGCTTTGCAGTGTATAGTACTCTGGGCTGGACTTTGTTTTCATGGAGGACTTGAAATACTCTGCTCCATTCTCTTCTTGACTTCACTGTGCACAGAATTCTGCCATTGTTCTGATGGGCTTTCCCATGTGATCTGTTTCTTTTCTCTACTGGATTTTAGCATATTATTTTTCTGCTGGATTTCTGGGATCTTGTCTATTATAAGTCTGGATATATTTCTACTTGGGTTGATGTTATTTCAAGTTCTAGATGCCTCAGTTATGTGTATGTCAGATTGTTTTCTCATATTTGGGGAGTTTACTGCTACTATCTTCCCCCATATTCTCTTTATATCATTTATATTGACACCTTCTTTTTCATGCTGTTTATCTTTGCATCATCTTGCAGATGTTGAAGTAGTTTTTCCTGCATCCTAGTTGCTTTTAATGGATTTTTTCTTACCTTTTCAGTAGCTGTGACTATGTTTTCAAGATCTGAAACTTTATCTTCACTTTCATTTTTATGGTTTTGCCAACTTGTGATTCAATTTTTATTTTCCTGTGTATCTCTTTGAAACTGCTTCATTTGATCTATTTCTTTCCCGTATTCCTCATGCAAGGAGTCGAAAATTTTTCTCCTCTCTTCTATTGTTTGTATCAATGTCTTCTTTAGAAGAATTTATTAACTTTTTCATTGTTGTTATTCTTTCTTTTTCTACTTCAGAGATTATTTCTGATCTGATTCCCTCTCTATCTTTCTACAGTTGTTCCTTAACTTGAGACACTATTTATTCAGAGATGTCTTTTCGTACTTCAGAGGTTATTTCAAATCTGATTTCCCTTTGTTTCTGTACTTTAGACACTATTAATTCATAGATTTCACATTTTACTTCGGATATTTTTTTTTTTTCTGAGCTGAATTCCTCTATACACATGCGAATTTGTTTCTTTCATTCAGATGCTATTAATTCAGAGATTTCCACTATGTGATTCCCAATTTGTTCTACGCTAGTGTCTCTTGCATTTGTTCGGGGTGGGCTCTGGGTCTGAGATTGCATCTTGCTCCTTCTCTTTGGCATTGTGTATAGCACTATCATCTGCCTTTTAGTATAGAACTTTGATGAAGTTATGCTATTAGCACCTACTAAAATGTGGGTCCACAGCTATCAATTTTGATCTTATCGAGATGTCCCTGGTTGGATCTGGCTGCTGTGCTCAGCTTCTTCCTGCTTCATCTTTCAGAAGTTAGCCTACTGTGCTCCCTTGGCAAGATGTTCAGTTCCTGGATTAGCTAGGAAGTACTGACCTCCAGGCTCTGAGCAGGGATTTTTGGTGCAGGGTTCCCCAGAAGATGTCTTGGTTCAGTTCTGTGGGCATGGAAGAAATTCTGGTGGTATGAGGGCCCAGCCTGAATGTTCACATCTATGTGCTCACTGTTCTCGGGTCGGAGCGGTTAAGAAGTTCCCATGTCACCTCCTTATGAAAACACTTTTTTCATAAGAAAGAAATGAAATTATATTCATGACTAATATGAAGTAATAGAGTAACAAACAAAGAAAATGTTAAATACTATTCTGGTATTTGAAAATTACTAATCATGATGAAAATGCCATTAAAATCTTTTTTTTATTTTTATTTATTTATTTATTTATTTATTTATTTATTTATTTATTTATTTTGTCTTTTTGAGACAGGGTCTCACTATGCAGTTCAGGCTGGCCTTGAGGCTCACTTTTGTGGCCCAGGCTTGTCTCAAATTAGCACCAATCCTCCTGCCTCAGCCTTCCAAGTGCTAAGATTACAGGCGTGTGCCACCACAGTCAGCTAAAATGCCATTAAAATCTTTTAACAACATAAAAAAACTATTGAAACAATCTAGACTTTTTAATAAATTATGTGTTTCATTGATATTAAATCGTGTCACAAAATATCTGGCTCATTTTGATTAGTAATAAACATTTTTTTACAAACTAAAGAGTGTAAAACTTAGACAGCTATGTCATTTTGCATATGTGTTTTATATTTTATTATTTATGGAGATGAGGTACAGTCAAATATTTTCCTAAATTTTTGCAGAGTTCCTATCTTTCATGAGTCTTGTGATTTATGTTTAGTTGCCATCCCCCCGCCCCCCAAAGTCTCATGCACTCATGGCACAAGGATTTCTAGAGTTTGAAACTAGCTCGCGATCCACTGGGATTATGTGTCTTAGTACTGCTGGGATTATGGATTGTAGTACTGCTGGGATTATGAGCGTGTTCTGAGGCAGAGATCCTGAATGTAACTGTAAAATACAGAGAAACAGACTGTTGCTCTCTGTTGCCCTGATTGGTTGGTTGCCTCTGTTTCAATTGTTCCACTGCCATGAATTGCTGCTCTTTGTCATGTTCCAATTTGCTTTGGAGCCAGCCGAGTATGGACTGAAACTTCCAGTAACTGTGAGATAAATAAAACTTTCCTTCCTGCATCTTGGGTATCAGGTATTTGTCTCAGCAATGAGAGAAGGGTAACAAGACAGAGGCAACCAACGAACTAGGGCATCAGAGAGCAACAGAGCGCAACAGAGAGTGTGTTTCTCTGTCTCTCTTATATTACATTCAGGCTCTCTGTCTCAGGATATCAGCCTCAGATCATACCCATAATCCCAGCAGTAGTAAAATCCACAATCCCCAGAAGTACTAAAACACACAATCCCAGTGAATGACTAGTTAGCCTCAAACTCTAGAAGTCCCCGCCCCATGAGTACATGAGACTTTGGGGGAATGACTAGACACAAAGCAAAACAAGTATAAGTGCAATGGCTGTGCTGTCTGATTACTTTCTTTGCGAAAAGTCAGACTCTATCTGAGACAACTGACAAAAGATGTACAATTGTAACTGTGACCAAGTGAAATTTCCCAAGTCAAGAAATCTGAAAAAATCAGTTCAGTACCTTCCCAAGTAAGCTTTTTTTCTTACTTTAATACTCACTCTATTGGTGCTCTTTCTACGCCTTGGATGATGGTGTTGCTGGTTGTGATAATATAGATAATTTAATTATCTCTAGTGATCCTTTTGAGGGATAACAAATATATATTAAGTGTTTAAAAAAGCATTATAGTAAATGAGAAAATGACTTTAATCCCTCTACATTTCTCCCCTTTCCTTTGAACACATTTCTCCCATCATTCTTGGCAGCTTTCTGAAGCAGTGCTGAGAGTCCTCTTTCATGAGTGCATTTGAGAGGCTTTATTTAAAGATCCTATGAAAGCTACTGGCAATGGAAAATTAGATTCCTAGAAACGTTTTCGTATGTCCTTATCAACCATACCTGGCAGACCTTGCACAGCACAATTTCTGCCTCTTTCTCAAAGTCAAGAAGATCATGAAAGGTCCATGTTCTGAATGTATTGAAGATATGAAAGCACACACTACAGCTAATGTAGTGATGCACACGATGACTCCTGGAACTGCTGCAGCAAGTGCAGAAAGTATGGAACAGGTGTGTACTCCTTGGATGGAGAACTGTGAGGGTATCAAATGGTGATGGGTCATTTATAATCCATTTTTCAGAAATTTTACAATTAACCCAACTTAACACAATTCATATGTCTAGTTCTATTCAAGGTAAAGTTTCTCCTCTGAGTCTACATGCAGATTCTCTAATTTTGACTCTTATTACTTTGT
Organism: Myocastor coypus; assembly: GCA_004027025.1. Lineage (NCBI taxonomy): Eukaryota > Metazoa > Chordata > Mammalia > Rodentia > Myocastoridae > Myocastor > Myocastor coypus. The sequence continues at coordinate 25,387 of PVJA010001829.1, forward strand.
CACTTGAACATTGACAAATACTAACTACATTGGTATTCTTTATAATTTGAAATCTAATGCAGTTTTCCCAAATGTTTTAGATATCTTTTTTTTATTTTTGTACATGCAGTGACAAAATGGAATGGTCACTTGAATGTAAACGTATTATATATGACATATGCACTACTTTAAATGATTTTTTTTCAAAATAGTGGAAAAATAAAATAGAAAAGTTATTTTCAAGAAACAATTTTCATAACTGTAATACCTAATGCATGTCCAAAATAACTATGTAAAACAATGAAGAAAAGTAATCGTTGTAAAATAATCTTAGAAATTTAGCAAGAAAGAGAAGATAATGTGTACTAAAAGGTGTAAATTTTTGCCAGAAATATAGCTCAGGGGCATAAGTGCCTGCCCGGCAAGTGAAAGGTCCTGAGTTTGAACCCCAGTAGTGAAAATAACAGCAACAATAAAAAATAAACAAATTGATTGTTTAATAATGAAAGATTTATAACTATTATCAGATAAATAACTGACACCAAATCTTTATATAAAAGTGGAACAATAGTGGGTAAGATATATAATATGGCTTAGTACTAATATTTCAGTGTTTATAATTAATTTTGATGAGCGATTTCATTATAAATGAAATTAAATTTAAATTAGAGTTAACTTCACCATTTTACTCTTAAATATCATGGCTATTTAAAAAAATTAAAACACCTATGTTGCTTCTTTTAAATTTCTTTTGATTCATATGACCTTAGAGCATATAGCAGAGTGAATACAATATCCTCCAGTTTTTAAACATACATATTGAACCAGGCGTGGTGGCTCACGCCTGTAATCCCAGCACTCGGAAGGCTGAGGCAGGAGGATTGGTGCACGTTCGAGACCAGCCTGAGCTACAAAAGTGAGCTCAAGTCCAGCCTGAACTGCACAGCGAGACCCTGTCTCAAAAAGACCAAACCAAAATAAAAAAAAAATAAAAATATATATTGAAAATAATTTTCAGCAGCAAAACTGAAAATAGTTTAAAGGTTATTAGAGTTTAAATATTTTTTTTCCTTTTCCTGTCATTGGTTACTAATATCATACAGGTCAAAAACTAACAACCATCACTGTTAATTGAATATAGTCAGTATTATTTGATATTAAGAAACAGTTTAGGATGAAATGGGTATGTTTGCCTCTTCTTCCAATAAAGTTTTACCTTCAGAAGTGATTTAACTTAGCAATTCATTGTAGTTGGGTACCAGCAAATTTTTCTTTCAATTCAAAATTAGATATTATATATTTTTTAGAATTTTTGCTTTTTACGTGTAGATTTATGTGTATGTGTGTAAGTTTTAGGATAGTAATACATGAGTTTAAATTTAATTTCAAAAACTTAACAATATTATTTTATTTTTCTTTTAGATATTGAAATACTTATATATAGCCCAATGTGCTTTAAGCTGTCATGATATTACCAAATTTGTTTGTAAGTTTTTTTTTTTTTTTTTTTTGCGGGACCAGGGTTCAAACTCACGACCTTGCACTTGCCAGGCAGGCGTTTGTACCACGGAGCCATCTCCCCAGCCCCTGTTTGTAAGTTTTAATAGAGTAAAATTATGTTATTATAGAAGGGAATTATTTTTAATTAAATAGTATGCATCTCTAGTACCCGATTTCCAATGACGTTGAAGTTCAAAAGGAGAAACTCAATACTTAATGGGTTTATATACATGGTAGTAGCTTTAAAGGCATAATAAAGAATTTATTGGACAATACAGATTTTTTAAACTATGCATCTATACTTTTAAGCATTGAACAGAGATCTATTGTTTTTCAAATATGTTTAACAACATTTATCAAATATAAATACAAATATAAATGTCGTGATGTTTAGTATACTCTTGATTTTTCCAACTTTACAAAATCAAAATTACTATAGTATAACTACAGGGTTGTATACTTTCTCATTTTACTCTTGTAACTAATATTGCTACTGTATTTATTTCTATCATTGCTATTACAAATAAAAATTAGTCTGTACACATTGTGCTCTGACTGCCCCACCCCCAGGGTGTGCTGAGACCAAGATTGAAACTGGGTGTGCTGGCCCACACTCATAATTACTGTACTGGGAAGCTGAAAATGGGTGCAAGACAATGAGTCAGATCTGTGTAGTGAGGCCCTGTGAATCCTGCATCCTGTAGACTGTGTGTTAAATGAATTTTTTTTAAAAGAAATTAGAGTCAGGCGTGGTGGCGCACGCCTGTAATCCTAGCACTTGGGAGGCTGAGGCGGGAGGATCGGTGAGAGTTCAAGACCAGCCTGGGCTACAAAACTGAGCTCAAGGCCATCCGGAACTGTAGAGTGAGACCCTGTCTCAAAAAGACCAAAAAAAAAAAAGAAGATTATAAAAAATAAAAATAAATAAATAAATAAATAAATAAAAGAAATTAGACTGCATGTGAATATTTATTTTGATATGATTTGAGGAAATTTTGTCTTTATCTGTTTGATATTAGTATTGGATATTGAAGTCTTTTCTATGAAAAAGTTATTATCCTGTATGTAAATTTTCACTATTGAAAATATTTTCTTAAAATACATTTTTTCATAATATTAAAAATGAAAATTATACAAACAAATTAAAAGCTTATTCTAGTTTTAAGCTATCCTTCATTCTACAAACAGAGAAGGGACCCTTCAAAAGTGACGAATATGTCTGTTAGCTTGATTAGAAGTATGGTCTCATACAAGTACGACTAATTTCAAAATCATGAAATTAAGCATACTAAAGATGTGTCATTCTTCGTCTATAAATGTCTTTAAAAACAGTTAAAGAGCAAAATTTAATGTCTTATTAAGATAAATGCTTAGAACATTGCTGATTTGATTTTAATCTCACTTAGCTTATTATTATAAGTTGCTTAGGGGCATCATGATAACAAACTAATGATAATGCTATTGCGGAGGATTGCCACCATGGGAATTATGTTCATTTCTCAGGGCCCTGGGTCACTTATATTAGTCCTCTATTTTAAGTTCTATTTATTTTTATGCCATCATTGCAATGTTGGTCATTCATCTCCCTCAATTAGCTCCAGTAATAAATACACACTGGTGTTCTTTATATCTATTTTATTTTCAGAACCTATGTTTTCATTTTACTTTACTACCAAACACAGTGAATATAATTAATTTTAATGTTAATTTTTACTTTCTTTTGAGATGCATTCTAATATTTGAAACAGCTGATATGGTAAATATGATAATGCCAGAAATCAAGATTTAACCTTCAATTTTAAATTTATTTATATTTAAGTGAAAATTGTGATGAAGAATTCTATTTGTATTATGCAGTAAGACACATGAATTCCTTGTCACTACAGTCTGTCACCAAGACATCTTTAAAAGGACTTTTTTATTGAATCTGTCATCTAAATCAGCCTTCCCATCAATTCTGAAGCTACTTGTACTCAGAAATAATGAGCATCTTAGCTATTACTTTTCAGGTTTCAACGTGATATATTAGAAAAATCAAAGTAGAAGTACTAAGAATAAAAGCTCCACTGTACCTCTGATACCAATATTGCCAAAGCAGCTTCATCAACAACAATCACCTGTTTGATGTTATTAGTATTTGTCAATTTAATTGCATTAAGCTTGCCTTCTGTAGCTTAAAGGAGATATTTATATATAGGTAAAAGACAAGTGTTTCTCAGGGAATAGAGACTTTTTTTGGGAAATCAGAAATAGAGGTTTTAGATGTTATGTGGAATAAATCCAATATTCATGTCACTGAGTCTATCAGAGGAAGTAGGTCACAATTTATTCCAGTCATTTGCTTCAGCTTTAGACAAAACAAATAGACCAGCTCTAGGTCACAATGAAGAATTTTGAAATCTGAATATAAGAAACATATACACCACTTAAGAATATAGTTCTTGCTATCAATAGACAGATGCAAAGCTGTCACAAAGATGCAAACAAATTAATCATACTAATGAACAATGCTAGAACCTCATTTCAGAAACAATCACTGTAAATTTAGTTATAATTATTAAGTGATTTATATTATTTTCTCAACTACATTACTTTCAGAATATAATTGTAACAAATACTTATTTAAATTCCATTATTGTTAATGTTCAAATACATCAAAGGCCATAATTAAAAGCTGATTTCAGTAGAATTTTGTTATATGACTCTGGTTTAGTCCTACTGGAAACAGTTTTTTCACACTTTTGCCATGATTATAACGAATGTGCTTTACATAAAATCGCAAGTAAAAAATGTTTTGAAAGTTAAGATGAAATTGTTGAAATTATAAAAGTTGTTTCTGTTTTCAGAATTACTGCAAAATGATAGATAATATGTTGCTTTGATACTTCAAATTAAATCTCATATATTTTATTTTTGGTAATTGTTGTACTAGAGATTTCTGGAGAAACTCTGCTAACAGTATACTGATGGAGATGTCTCATGTTGTTAAATAACAAAAGTTATAATTGCACAAGAAAATCATTAATGATATACTTCTTTGAAATAATATTAAATTATAAAAATTTATAAGTTAATCATGAGGTTAATTTAAAAGTTAATCAAGAGAGCTCAGTGGCCTAAGCATCTGTTTAGTCAAGTGCAGGGACCAGGGTTCAATCCTGGAGACCACATGATGCGATGGCTGGGCTCCTGGTTGGAGTTCAAGTGTGGTGGTGCAACCCTGTAATCCCAGCCCTGGGAAGGCTGAAAACAGGAGAATCTCTAGGAGTCTGAGGTGCATAGTGAGAACCTGCAGCAAATACATAAAATGTAAATAAATTAAATTAAATTAAATTAAATTAAATTAAATTAAATGTTACTCATTCTGAGACAGGAAATTCATTTTAAGAAAAGTCAAAATAAAATTCGCAAAATTTCATTTTTCACTTTAAACGATTTCTGTCTGAAATTTGAGTAATATAAGTGTAAAACTCCACATACGTACAAGGATCCTTACGATAAGTAATATTTTCATGTGTCATCAATAATTTATTATGGCTTACTGAATTAAAATCTTGTACAAACGGTTGTGAAATTCCAGGGAAAGGTCATCCATTTAGTAATATAAATAGTAGCATAATACAATATTATATTCCAGTACAATAAAATGATATAATTTGAGGTTAACACCATTAATGAGAAAATATAGTTTTACTTTTCATTGTTAATTACATTATTAAAATTTACCTATATATGCATATGTATGAGGAATATTTGTATATGGAGATACCAAAATAAACTTAGAATAAAGTTCACAAATATACCAAATGGTAAACTTGTGAAGGTAATAATTGGATTGGCTAAAAAGAACTTGCACTTTGAAAAAGTAAAATGGCATGATTGAATAAATTTTACTTTTTTCCACTTTTTTTTTAATTTCAAAAAAAGTAAAGCCTGGCGGGATGGCTCAGTGGTCTAAAGCCCCTGCTTGGGAAAGCTTGGGCGGCTTCAGAGACCACTGTTCAATCCCTGGGACCACATGCTGCGCCAGCCCTGCCCTCTGGGAAGGCTGAGCCAGCCATAAAAAATGAGTGAATAAACAAAGATTCTGAAACAAGAAATAAATAAATAAATAAATAAAAATTTTAAAAATGTGAATACTTTTGCAGTGACTTGGCTTTCAGAATATCTTTCAGATGCAGTCTGAGAATGTCTTCTGACTATACTCAGGACAAACTCCTACTTGTTTGACACACTGCTCAGTTAGGATGAACTCTGCAACTTTAATGTAGTTTAAGGAGTAAGAAGCAAATAATTTTGGTATGGGTTTTTCTGCATGTTACCCAAGCACATGAATCTCTGCTGGACTTTCCAGAAGAAATTGTTCCCTGTTAAGTGGGAAAACTAACCTCTGCCTTTTACTAGACCTACACACCACTAAAGGTAAAGGGCAACAGTATGTATGGGAAATATCTTTCCAGTTGATGTATAGGTAGGGAAACTGTGCTACATCCAGAAAATAAAGTTCTATTCATCAATGAAAATGAACATAGTAATTTTTTAATAAATTTATTTTTAATGAAGGAAAGAAAAATTTACCTATAAATGTTACATTAAACTATAATAATGTTGCAGTTCATATATGAGTATAATTAGGTTTTATTAAAAATCATAAGCACAGTGAATTATGAATTTTGATTCACGGTATTTGTGCAATTTATTTAAGCCCTACAAGTAGATAAGACAACCTACAAGACCACCTCTGTGAAACATTAGGAAATGTAAGAATATATTAAGAACCCAAGCACCATAAAAATGTATTATATTAATCAAGTAAAGTTTATAAATTCAATTATTGTTTTCATTAGTTATATTGACAAAAGTCCATTTGGCATCAGTGTACATTTTGGAGAATTCTGAAGGCACAAATTCCTTTAGAAGGGTCTTAGCTCCTGGGTGGAGGGAGTATAATTAGGCTACTTCACTAGGACAAAAGTCATACAAACCATTACCTCAATGACTTATTACTTCATCTGTAATTAAATATTGGCACTTTGGCCTTCTTAACTGTATTGTACTATGTAGATTGCAAGTTACATTTCCTGATTTAACCATAAGAAGAAATGAACAAATTATAATTCATGACTAATTAGAAAATATAGTTTTACTTTTCATTGTTAATTACATTATTAAAATTGAGCTATATATGTATATGTATGAGGAATATTTGTACATAGAGATATCAAAATAAACTTAGAATAAAATTGACAAATACACCAAATTGTCAACTTTTGAAGGTAATAATTGGATTGGCTGAAAAGAAGTTGCGCTTTGCAAAAGATGGCATGCTTAAATTATTTTTATTTCCATTTTTTTAAACTTAAAAAAGTAAATATTTTTTGCAGTGATTTTCCTAAGATACTTTAGAGAACAGTGATCATAGATTACAAAAAGAAATATGTTAGACCACGAACTTACTAAGGATTATACAAGAGAGAACACAGTCAACCATACTGAAGTGAAATGCAGAAAGATGTTATGTGTGACAGTGAGCTATGTGCAGTAGTAATGCAGGACATTGGTGGGGAACCAAAGAATAGAACACGGTAAGTGAGTGTAAGTTTTTCGCTGTGATGAACCTGTCTGACTTTGCTCATTGAAAACAGTGAAATTAGGCTCCTATATTCCATAGAGATGTTAAGATAAAGATCCTCTTACCTTTTTCATTATTACTAGAAAATAATGCTGTCCAGATGACAGAAAGTGTTCCTGGTTTTGAAAATTGACAAGAAGCCTGAGAAAGGCATTATGTACATTATAAATAAAGGAAAAATGCAACTGCAAGAAATCTAAAATAAATCCTCTAAAGAAAAGGCATTCTGAGCCCTATACTCAATCATAAAGTTTAGTCAGGCTGACAGATTTATTTCAGATGCTTTTGTCACAGAATAAATCACTACTGAAAGTTGAAAAGTCAGGAGAGCAAGAAAATTGAAACAATTATATCAGTCAGCTGTTACTAGAGAAAGAAATTTAATTCAAGATATGTACTTATATAGGCTTACAATGGCTACGCAAGAGTCAGGAATGTGAGAGTGTGAAAGGGCAAAGTTGAGGTCAGGATCTCCCTGTAGAGTCCTGTGTGAGCCCAGGTAAGGAGGTCACACTGTCTGCACTGTAGCCAAAAAGACAATGTCCACAGTGAAGCTGTGATTGAAGACTGAAAGGCCTCCAAAGAAACAGAGTAAGACTTTCTGCTTAATCCATCCAGGCTAAAACCTATTTGCTGGTGCCTGTCACATCCAGGGTAAATCTTTATCTTTTTCTTTCTTTCTCCCTTTTTTTTTTTTTTTTTTTTTTAAATTTGCAGTACCTGGTATTGAACTTCAGACCTTGCACTTGTCAAGAGATTTCAGTAAATTCATTCTGTCACACACAGAACTGTGTTCGCGCTATTTAGTTGGCATTTCTTATTCAAGTTTGCAAATCAGTTAATTATCATGACAATTTACCTGAAGCAGTGCTAGTGAAGCTAATAATTGGGATATGACATATAATAACAGATAAATTTTTTTAAAAGAGATGATATGTCTCAGATATCTTAACTAATATACAAAGACCAAAAAAGGAAACCAAGTGAAAAAAGACATGAAGTTCCTTTTGTTTATAGATTACAAATTTTCTAGATGGAATATATGAAGAGATAAACAATAATATGTAAGTACTGAGTGGCTATAGAAAACTTTCAGGATACAAAATTAATAAAAGTGAAGTTTTCAGTTCATTTCTGAGGGATTATAATTTAAACTACAAAATCATAAAACTTTATACTAGCACAAAGTAAAAGTAATTACATAAAGATTTAAGAAAATTTGTTCTAAGTTTATGTAAAATTAGTAAGCTACTATGGAGATAAAATAAGTTTAGGGATATTTCTTCTAAATGATTTTGAAATCCCCTTTAAGTTGTTAATATTTTCATATCTTTCTGTTTAGACTCAGTAAATTACCGATGAACATTTTAGGATGTCATTTTGTAAATATTAACAAATTGTAATATTCATATTGACAGGCAATGATATCCGGAACAAATGACACAAATGACATCAAAAGACTTTCACTCCAAGATATTAATGATTAGTACAAAGCTACTATAATCAAACCAGTATGATGATAAAAAAGTACTGCAATTTTTCAACAGAACAGAATTCATACCTTGAAACAGACTTATTCAGATGCATTTCACTGATCTTTGACAAAGAAGGATAGTTTTATTGGCTCCAAGGTTGTTTTCTAATAAGTGGATTAAATATATGCTTAAAATGTAGGTAAAGCATTTGTAAAAATTAATATGCATTTTCAACTGAAACATAAAACATAACATGACAAGACTTGTACAATATAATGTAAAAGGCATATAATTTGTACAGTTTTAATGATTTTTTAGATACAATACCAAAAGTACATATGTAAAAATATCAAATTTTTCAAATTGATTATTAATCTATGCATTCATTATGATTTTTCAAAAGTAGTGCAGGAAAAAAAGGAAGAAAAATAGTTACTTGTTCTCTTCTTCAGAAGCAAAATTAGGACAAAAAGGAATGACGCATGCACTAAAACTTTATTGGCAACTAAATAATTTTTAAAATATAATGATAATACCTTTCAAATTGTACTGAAAAACTTAGACTTAACTGAAATCACTTACTGATTCAAAATTTGCTTTCAACACATTTACTGACATTGCTTACATTTTAGTATGTTTTTGTAAATAAGATTCTCACTAACATGAGTGTAGTTGTTAAATGTGAAAATCGCATTCAAACACTCAACTCAACTAAAGTGTTTGGATAAGCAATTGTGTAAACTTTGTACAAGAAATGAAGTAGGTCTCTATAAAATGGATATTTTAAATTCAGAAATGCAGAGATCATTTATATGTCCTTAAATATGCATGTTGTTATCTATTTGTGGTTCTTATTTTTAGAATGAGGCAAGGCATCAATACTGATTGTGAAACTTGAAATATTCCTAGTTCTACTTTACCCTGATGTATCAGGCATGGAAAAGAATCTAGTTATTGAAAGTGGAGTTAAATGAATGAAAAATAATCTAAAATAGTAGTGAAAAACAAATGTAATTTAGTTAAAGTTACTACTTGAGGCCTGTGTTTTGATCTCCTACTTAAGAAATTGTTTCTTAAAACACACCAAAATCATTATTCAAAGTATAAAATGACAGCCTAAGGAATGTGAACATTTCTTTGGAATATATATATATATATATATATATATATATATATATATATATATATATATATATATATATATATATATATATATATATATATATATAATTTTTTTTTTTCGGTACGGGGGATTGAACTCAGGACCTTGTGCTTGCCAGACAAGTGCTTATTCTACTGAGCTATCTCCCCAGCCCAACAATATTTTGATAAGCCTTTCAGATAAATAATACATGAAGAGCTCATATAATTCAACAGTGCAACAAAAAGTCAATATAAAAATGAATGAAGTTTTAGATTACACATGTATAAACATAAGATACACAAACAACCAAGAAGCACTTAAAAGGTTGCCCAACACCATTAGGTGTTCTGACCATGCAAGTTAAATACATCATGACACACTGTTCTAGAACTTTTAGGATATTTATGATAAAGGAAGAAAGAATGGAAAGAAGGAAGAGAGGGAGAAAGTCTAGGCAGGACAGATGAGAGAGTGAATGTCGTAGAGAATTAGCAAAATGGAAACTCATTTTCATAGTAGATGTGAATGTAAGATAATGTAGCTGGTATTAAAACCAATTTGCTGAGTTGTTGAATATTTAATACAGAATTACTGTAGATCCTACAATTCCACTTCTATGCAAATAATTCAAAACTAGGATTCATTCAAGTACTTTTACACATACATTCATGATAGTGTTATTTGCAGTTACCATAATGTAAAACAATCAAATGTCCATGAACAAATTAATAAATCACCAAAATGAAGTATAGAAATACAGTAAAATATTACCCTACAAAGAAAATTAAGAAAATTTTGACACATGTCACATGAGCCCATTCTTTTAAATGAAATAAATCGCACACAATATTAAATACCATGTCATTGTACTTATGAAATGTACCTAGAGAGGTCAAATTCATTGAGAATATATAATTTAGTTTCATAAAACTGAAAGAAAATCTATACACTGTGTAGTGGCACAGGATTTCTGCTTGGAAAAATTGAAAACTTCTTGGAAGAATCCTGAGTAAATAACTATCTAGTATTTGAATATAATCAATGCTATTCAAATGTAACATTATAAGTGGTTCAGTGACAAATTTTGTTATATGTATCTTAACACTATTACAACTTTAAACAAATGAGAAAGGATATTTACAATAAAATGAATTAAGCAAGATTTGTTTGGTTGATTTGTTAGCTGCTTGGTGGGTTTTTTGGCTGTTATTAGATACTAAACTAAAGCTCACTCTATTAAAAATGTTTTGAAACAGCATCTCACTAGGTTGTCCTACTGTCCAGGGTTAGCCTTGTAATCCTCCTGTCTCAGCCTTCTACTGCTTTAGGACTACAGGTGTTTGCCACTGACGCAGAATGAAGAACACAGTAAAAGAGAGGGGAAGATTAAATGAGAACAGAAATAGAAGAAGTAACGTTATGGACAACTGACTAAAGCATGGATAACTGACTAAAACTGGAGGAGAGGCAGAATTACTCAGCTGACAATAAGTAGAAAGACCATACAACTTTCGTTTTTGCAATTTTTATTACTTATAGGAGGAATAACTAATCAACAACCATCCTGTTTCAAGTTTTGATAACATACCTAAAATATGATTTAAGCTCATATCATAAGAGTAAAGGATGCCTCATTCCTATTATTTTTATCCCTAGAGCATCCAGGTGTAGCCTGTTTAAATTTAGGTTCGAATTCAGAACAAACATGGTTTGTGATATTTAGGACTCAATTTCAAGTGGGGTTACTAGGAAAATTTTAGAATTTTTTCCAAGCACAATTGGAAAAATTGTGGTATCATAAATTATCATGACCCAACTAATATAATAACTGGTTTATCCTAATTATGAAATAATGTAATAATAGATAACATCACATATATTTTTAATAGATTTGTTGCAAAGCAATAGATTTAGTAATTAAAAGTTGCAACGCAAGGATTGAATCCTGGCTTCATGGCTGCCACAGATACCCTTGTCTGAGCTTCCATCTGTGTGCAAGGAGAGCCAGAGCTCAGTCTGGGGGCACCTTGACCTTGAAGTGCTGACTTGAACAAAGGGTCAGAACAAAAACACTTTGCGGTGAAATAGAGTTGCACATTCTTCGTACCAGCTGGATTCCAATTCTAGAAGCTAAGGAACAACGTTTGTACTTTCAATGCCTGTGAAAAAGAATTGTTGAGTTCTGTTAGTTTTTGCTTATGCTTCTGATTTCACAGTTTGAGGGCAAGCTTTAGAAACAAATGTTTAACTTTTAGAAATTCCAAATATACTATTGTCACTTGTAAGGTAGTACTGTACTTTGATTCTCAAAGATTCTTTCCATGAATAATTTAGTTTGTGAATAGAAACGTTCATCATAATTTTGCTTCCTTGTAAGAACTCTATATCAGGTACCAAGCATGACTATAGTTATGTTCTCAGAATTGTGGAATGAATTAACTTCAAGAGCTGAGGTACCACTGTACCTGTATCTATAAATTATAGTGTTAATAGCATTGAATGAATAGGCAATTTATGACTTCATAAATATGTTCTTATATTTTTAAAAAGTTATGGATATAATACTAGAAAGTGGGCCCAGCATGATGGCTCAGTCATCTAAAGCGCCTGCTTAGGAAAGCTTAGGCAGCTGCACGGACCGCAGTTCGATCCCTGGGACCACATGCTGCGCCAGCCCTGCCCTCAGGGCAGGCTGAGTAGGCCATAAAAATAAATAAAAACAAACAAAAATGCTCTAAAACAAGAAAAAAAATGATAAAAGTACTAGAAAGTGATATATTTTATTTTCTTTTATAGGCAGCTATAAAATAATACCATTTCAGTCAAATTTTGCAATTAGTTTAAAATAGATTTCACAAGTATAATCATTTGTTCATAATAAATATATTTCAAAGTTAAAAGTTAGAGGAAATTTGAAGGTATATAATACAGTTTCTCAATACTTTTGAAATGGAAGACAGTCACGAACTATGATTCAAAGTAATTCCTGGTAGTTCCTCTTCAACAAATATAATACTTCAGTAATAAGCAAGAATCAATTTTGTGCTACATAATAATTAATGGATAATTATATAATATATGAGAAAGTTGCAAAGAAAGTGGATTTTATGTTCTTGCCATACATGATAACTACATGAGGTAATTTTTTCCAAAGTGCATACATAACTTCATATTAACATCATATACATAACAACATCTTACTATAATATATTGTAATAAATAAGCAGGTCACTTACTTTTGTCGAGATTGAGCTGTCAAAAAACTAAGTTTCAGGATGCATGGCATAGCTCAGTGGACTAAACACTTGTTTAGAGAAGCTCAGGGACTGGAGTTTGATTCCTGGCCTGCCTGCCATGGGCATTCTAAGTGGGTGATGGAGTCTGGGCATGGTAGTGTGCACCTGTAATCGCAGCACTTGGGACGCAGGAAGCAGGAGGATCACTATGAGTCAGAACTGCATAGTGAGACCCTCCACACACACACACACACACGCACACACACACACAAAACAACCAAGTTGCAGTTTCATCAGAACTTGTTTGCTTTAGTTTTGTAATATTGCTAAATTTAGAAATCATGTAAAATTATTTTCAGCAGTTCTGGAGATTGAACATAAGGCCTGCTGTATAGTAGACAGTGCTCTAGTGCTAACTAACATTCCACACCCACTTTATTTTATTTTTTTTAGAATTGTGTTAGGGTTTTTTTTTTAATTCTTAATTAAATTTTTATTCATTTTAATAAGAAAAGATAAAATAGCAATGAAACAATTTCAAAGTAGGATAGTTATAATACTTAACACATCGCCTATTGTCTTCATAGTAGTTATTCATAGGACAAGATGCAGCTATGATATCTTGTCTAAATAATATTTGTTCAGGTCCGGGGAGATGACTCAGTGGTCTAAAGCACCTGCTTAGGCAAGCTTAGGCAACAACCGCTGGGACCATGGTTTGATCACCCTGCACCATATCTGCAGGGTAGGCTGAGCTGGCCATAATAAAAATAAAATAATAATAATAATAATAATAATAATACATACATACATACATACATACACTTCTCACTGAACTGAGAGAAAGTAGCTGTGTAGCTATCCTATCTTGTATATATACATAGTTGTTGTTGTTTTCACAATAATATGGTCCTTTTCAGCTGCATAAGCACCTACCTGGCAAGCACATACCTGATTTTGAAACCTGGTACAAAAATAAAGTTTTGATTCCACTTTTAACTTGAGGTAGGGACACTACTAAATTGCCAAGTCTGTCTTTACACTTATAATCCTCCTGCCCAGGTTCCTTTATTGGTCAGCTTTCCTAATCAGAGAGTGAAGAGGCACATGCAGCTTGCAGCAGGGGACGGCTTACTTGGGTCTTGCATTCATAGGTTTCAGTCTGTGAGCCATGGACTGGGCCCACGGGTCTATAGTGAATAAGAAAATCATGGCAGAAAGATGTGGAGAAACAAAGTGATGAAGTTCATGGCCCTGGGGAAGCAGAGAGCAGAGGAAAATGCCCAACAAAAATGGGACAGGGATCAGACATAACTGACCAGGACATGCTCCTTTGAATCAGTAATTCACACCCAGAAGTGTATTTTATTATTCTACAAACCAGTTATATTGACAAGATTGATCATTACACCTTCCAAATGGGTGAAATTACAAATGTGTACCATTAGCCCAGAGTTTCAGCGGACCATTGAAATAGTAAAAGGTGTTCAGTATGAATTTCAAAAAACTCTCAATACTGGAAAACATGATAAATTGGTAATGAAGAGGACATTAAAATTATGGAATGTATGTATTTTAGAAAAGATACAATTGAAAAAAAAAAGAAAAGATACAATTGAAAATTTAGATCCAGAAATATTTCAAACTAAGGCCAGTGAAATAACTGAGAGAACTAAGCACCTGCTTAGGTAAGCACATGGACTCTAGTTCAATCCTTGGCACCACATGCTGGTTTGGCTCTGCCCACAAGTGCATTGAATCAGCCACCAAGTCTACACATGGTGGTCCACACCTGCAATCCTAGCACTGGGGTGGCTGAAAACAGGAGCCACCTGCTTTCACTACAAGTCTGAGCTACATAGTGAGACCCTTTACCAGATACATAAATTTAAAACAAAAATAAAAAGAAATCTTTGAAACTCCATTAATATTTTGAATAGCTTTATATTTACCAAACTTATACTATATGATATAAAATAGTTGACTTTTCCAAAGTTAAAAATATTTTGTACTGATGAGAGATGTTCATTATTCACAAGGTCACTTACACTAGAAGACATTAAGCTAATACATACTTAATAACATCTTGAAATGGCAGCAAATATTACAGTGAGGGAAGTATAATTCACACAGTTGAAGCAATTCAGCTAAAATTAAACATTTGATAAATTAAGCCACAATTTCAGTACCAAATTTCAAATATGCAAGTTATTTAACTGAACACTTCACACTGCTGTCTAGCATAACTCCACGAAATGATACTATAGGTGAACTGGATTTAAGAAGCTAGTAAACTTCAGTCAACTTACAAGAATTTTTCAGATTCTTAAATACTAAATTTTTTTATTTCTGAACTGGAATAGGTAGAGAACAACAGAAATAATATTTTGGACAGAAAACTCACTGTAGAAATTGGTGTACAATTTCATATTGTTGTATGAGAAATATTCACAGACTGGCCAGGTGTTGAAAAATAGTTTAAAGTCTTTGATTAGCAGTAGAATATCTCCATCAGCATATTCAACAGTGGATTTCTCTTGTATCCTATGGGTCATGATTCTGTCTGGTTCTATAGGGTGTACAGAAAGAAAATAGCAGGAGCTCAGTCCCACGAGTGATACCTCGCCACCAGTAAGCATTATGGACACCGTCCATGTATAGGACATACTAGAACTTTGTGTGATATCCTATTCCCAAAAGGTTAGAAGTTCTGATCATATACTAGCAATGTCAGTAAATATGTTATATTTTATTCTTAATAACTCTTTATGACCACGGAAACTTTTTCTTAGTTGATATCTGTAGAAATAAGAAACTAGCATCTTAAAGAAGCAAAAAACAAGCCGGGCGTGGTGGCTCACGCCTGTAATCCCAGCACTCAGGAGGCTGAGGCAGGAGGATTGATGCGAGTTCGAGACCAGCCTGGGCTACAAAAGTGAGCTCAGGACCAGCCTCAACTGCATAGCGAGACCCTGTCTCAAAAAGACAAAAATAAATAAATAAATAAATAAAATAAATAAATAAATAAAATAAAATAAAATAAAATAAAATAAAAAAATTAAAAAAAAGAAGCAAAAAACAATAAGCAAAGCTTAGGATGGGTTGTAATCTGTTGTTTAGGGATTTCAGAAAACTAGGAATTAAAAAGTGTAACAGCTTATCTTGATTAATGTCTCCATTCTTATTTGAGACATTGGTGATTATCCCCTCTCCTCCCTGTAATTCTTCTATTGTATGACCTAAATAAAAAGGAGATACTTTCGGAGTTCTGGGTTTACTTCAAGAGAGACACATCTTAGTGAGACCTCTGAAGATATATTCATCGGGTCTTCTCGTCACTTCTTTAGGCTCCAGATCAAAATATACAACAGATATCTTTGCATATATTCACCTATTCAAAAACTATGTGAGTAGTCTCAATTGATTACAGATTCATACATATGATACAGAACACTTTGCCAACTAAGTTGGAATTATGATTTGATTTGAATTTTGGAATATTGTTTTGAAATATTTAAATTAATTTTAATCAATATTTAATTAATTTCATGCATATTGCTTAATTATACTTTTTGTTTTATGATTCATACTGTATCTCTGACTTACAATCTACTTATAAGACTAGATATGATATATTCTTCTAGTACTAGAAACTTAAAAAAGAAAAAAATATATATATATATACACAAGGATACATATATATGGGATAGATATATATCTACTTTGTCTTAGTTCATTGAGAATAAAAGTTTTTAGTAATATTGTTCAGACAAGATACCATATCTGATCCTTTTCCTCTGAATCACTACTATAAAGGTAACAATATGCGTGATATTAATTGTAACCATCCTACTAATTTGTTTTGAAACTGTTTCATTGCTATTTTACTTTTCTCATTGAAATGAATAAAACTTAATAAAAAAGTGTTTCTTTGATTTCATAAGATAGGACTTAGATTTTATCTTAAAACACATAAAAAGAGGATTAGTAAATGAAAACTGAGCTTGAGTGAATTTGAAATGTATTTGAATATTGTAAATAACAAAAATCAACATACAATATGGTAATATATAAGGTTTACACATAATGTGTATAAATTTATATGTAATGCGGTGATGTATTATATTTGGTGTTCCTTTTACCATAGTTATATTAGATGGAGAAATTTAACAAATTTGCTCACTTTTTTTTTTTTTTTTTTTTTTTTGCCATTCTAGGGATTGTACTCAGGACACTGGGCTTGACAGGCAAACACTTACTCTAATGAGCTATCTCCTCATCCCAGTTTGCTCTGTTGTATTAAAGGAACATTGTTAAAAGACGGTTGAGAGATTTTTGTTTATATGCATCTCCCTCCATGTTTCAGTATCAAGTTATGGAAACATAGTACTAATGCATGCTATTGACAATGTAAAGAATATAAGATTATATACATACAGAGTCATGATCGAGAACCAGTAGTTCCTATTGTTCTACTTGCTCATTACTTTTACTAGTATGAATCAACATCATTTGAATTTTAGCGAAAATGCTTGAGGGTTCATTGCATCTGCTTTAGGAACAAAAGTTGCACATGTGATAATGATAGAAAAAGTCATGTAAAAGACTTGAGTCCCTGATACTTTTAATATCTTCTTCTGGCCTTAATGACACATCAAGAAGCTACAGAAATCACTACCAATCTACATGTGATTAATAATAATAAAAAAATTAAGTGTTGCTTCCAATTTTTAATTTCCTTACAGTGGACCCAAGACAGAACTCTGAGTAAGATTAAAATTTAAAATTTAAAAACTAGGGAGGATCAGTGAGAGTTCGAGATCAGCCTGGTCTACAAAACTGAGCTCAAGGCCAGCCTGAACTGTACAGCGAGACCCTGTCTCATAAAGACAAAAAAAAAAAAAAAAAAAAAAAAAAAAAAAAAAAAAAAAAAAAAAAAAAAAAAAAAAAAAAAAAAAAAAAAAAAAAAAAAAAAAAAAAAAAAAAAAAAAAAAAAAAAAAAAAAAAAAAAAAAAAAAAAAAAAAAAAAAAAAAAAAAAAAAAAAAAAAAAAAAAAAAAAAAAAAAATTACAAACTGGGCTGGCGAGATAGCTCAGTAGAGTTCAACCCCAGGTCTTATTAAATAAATAAATAAATAAATAAATAAATAAATAAATAAATAGAATTTCCAAACATTCCTGAAAGCTGAAATCATAATTCTGCATGCTAAGATGTCACTCCATACTAATTAAATTGTGTAAGTGAATTAAGAACCAAGGATCAAAACTAATGTTATTTACAAGGCTCTTTTTTCTTTCATTAGTTTTCTTAGGAGAATTCCATTCTGTAAGAGAACTTTTGAAAGTAACACGCTTTGAAAAATATTATTTAATAATGTTTGGTTCAAATTAAGATGTTCTTAGTTTAAAAATTAAGATTTTTAAATTTAAAGGTAAAATTAAGTAAAATAATAATCTATAGTTATTTACTTTTACATACAAGTTACTGAACATGATTATTAATTGTCCCAAATTATTTACATGAATTACTAATATTTATTGGTTACTCTTCAATATAATATAATAAATCTTACAAGTTCTACTGCACTTCCAGAAAAGAAAAGAAAAATCAGCTTTCAGAGTTTGGATGCAAATAGAAAGCATGAACACCACAGAGTATAAATATTAGATAAGCTGCCTAACAGAAAGCATCTAGGAATTGTCTAGCTGGATGTTTCCTTTTGAAAATGCACTCCTTCCTGTTTAATTTTTCTCCTTGAACTGGCACAGTATGCATTATGATAGGTAATGATCATCTTTCAGCTTAAAAGGCTTTCAAATATATTCAGCAGGATTTCTATTAGAAGTTGAGTAATAAACTCCATTCTAATGTAGCTATTATTATAAACTGCTATCACTGACTCATTGTCTTCCTTTGAATTCTTTTTGTGTACCTCACTTTATGATACTTGATTTCACTTAAATTATTCCTTCTCTGAAATATTGCTTCTCTCACACTACTAGACTTCCATGTCACTTGTAATAGACTCATTCATTCACTGTCCACATTATCCCTATTTGTCATTACTGAGGTAAAATGTAATACTTTTAAATAATGGTAAATTTTAGGCCTATTGCTGAGTTTGATAAATACAGAAAAAATTCTCTATGGTATGTGACATATTTTCTCCTCACTGAGTGGGCTGCTGATGTGATATGGACTTTGTATCAGGAAATAGGTCTATCATACAAAATAAGCCAATTGCTACTGAATGGTAAATTAGCTGAAAAGAAAATGCTAAAATCATGGATCAAATAATTACATCCAACTATGTCTACTATGCAATAGTTCTGGGTAGAACTGTTTTCTTAAATATTTCTTATTTTTAAAGTCTAACGCCTATATACACTTGACTTTAGGACAGAGAAATCATTATAAATATTATCGTACTGATATGACTTTCAATAGTTGTTTTTAATATGGGCCAAAACATTATGGGACAACTACAGTAAGCTAAAGATACAGTATATTGCATTTCATGTAAGTTATTTTGTTATGAGGAGCTGATCTCTGTCTTAACGTTGTCATCAAATTTATTCAGGAAAGTATATGCAGCACAATGCTGTTTGTGTGGAAATTTAAGTTTACCATCAAGTTAATTTTAACAAGACACTTGTGCAGTTCAATCATGCTGGCTTTATAAAGAGCTTGTGAGACACTGAGACAGCTCTTGAAAATCTATGTGCATTGTGAATAAAAAGTATTAAGTATTCATGAAGTTATTGTGCTATGGAGCTAGCAATATAGTGCATATACAACTATTTTTATGAATATATAAATTGGACTTAGTATTTGAAACATAAAATAGATACTGTTTACTATTTCAAAAATATAATTATTGGCCAGATTTATTTTACATACATTTTATATGGTTTTAATTTTAGTGTATCCAGATGTAAACAAACTGATGATTATTACAGCTTTGCCACTTAAAACTCATAGGAAGAGATTGCTTAACATAATTCAAAAATAATGCTCCTTATTTAGAGTAATCTAGAAACTTAAAAAATATTTTTCCTAACTTACATTCAAGCATAGCTAAAATTTATATGATGCAAAGTAAATTTTTACATTTTACAGTTATATACAAAATATCTAAAACATTTGGAAAATGGAAACATTTTTTCAATATAAAGACACTATTAATTTAAAGCATACTTTAAAATTACTTTATTAGTATTATTATCTGTACAGTAGCTCTGAGCTTTTAATGATTCTCTGAAAATGTTGTCAATCTTATCAGCCATTTTTCAGTATATGTACGATAAATTAGATGTACTAAAAATTAGCAAGATGGGTAACACAATAAAAGATTATATGGCACATAGAGCAAGATAATTCCAGTAATTCATGATTATCTCTATATTAAACCTTCTTGTTATCAGATGTTCTTCAAGGCTCTTCCCTCCTAGGTACTCACTCACTACCACAGAAGGGCATGCACAAATGGTGAAATGCCTCTCTTGCTTTGCTCCTAATGTTAAAGAAACAGCTCAATTTTTTTCTGCATGCAACTTGTTAAGATTAAATCAAGATAAAATAGAAAATTTAAAAAGATCACTAATTACCAATGAGACTGAAACAGTTACTAAAGTCTTCCATTGAAGGAAAATTATAACCTGATGGCATTAAATATATATTTTATAAAATATTTAGAGAAACAATATCAATTCTTCTCAAAGTATTACAAAAAAAAATCAAAAGGAAAGGAACCTTACAAATCTATTCTACATAGACAGCACCCCCTAATCATAAAAATTCACATGAGGAAATGAATATTATACATTAATTTACCTGATGAACATAGAAAAATCCACAGTGAAAAACTAGGACACCAAACAGAATAGTATGTCAAAATGATTACTCATTGTGATTTAGTGAGATTTATCCTGGGGATCCAAGGATGACTCAACATAAGAAAATTGAGTGCCTTACCATCCCCACCCTTGGGGCACACTGAGACGACTATTGAGACTGGGCCTGGTGGTGCACTCCTGTAATCCTGGCAGCTGGGAG
The DNA here is from genome assembly GCA_004027025.1 of Myocastor coypus. Classification (NCBI taxonomy): domain Eukaryota; kingdom Metazoa; phylum Chordata; class Mammalia; order Rodentia; family Myocastoridae; genus Myocastor; species Myocastor coypus. The sequence continues at coordinate 46,408 of PVJA010001829.1, forward strand.
GCTGAAAAGAGGAAGATCACTATGTGTCTGATCTGTGTAGTGAGACCCTGTATACTCTGTACTAAACAAAACAGGAAAATTGAAAAATCACCTATAATACTAACACTATGAAAGACTAAAACCACCGGATCTTCTCATTAAATGCACAAAAGTAATTACCAATCAATAAAATTAAGTGCTAATTGTGGTTTAAAATCTCAATAAATTAGGTACAGAAGGAAAACATGCCAATGCAGTAAAAACTATCTATGACAAACTCACAGCTGATAGCACACTACACATTGAAAAGGTAAAATGATTTCTCTAAAATGTGCAACAAGAAGAAAAACATAATTTTACCACTAATGTTGAACATAGTAGTGGAATTCTGAGCAAGAACTCCTGTGTACAATGAAACTGAAAATAATTTTAAATTAAATCTGCATATAGATGACCTACTTTTAAATAGAGAAGCCTTAAGACTCCATCAGAAAGTAACTGTTCAAACTGATTAAAACATTAAAAAAGTAATAGGAAACAACACAAAAACAGTAATATTTTAACACAGATCATTAAGGAGATTGCTGCAAAACATTTCAAGAGAGATATTTAATTCACAACTATTAGAAAAAATAAAACAAAAAATAGGAACACATTAAAAAGAAAACCATATATCTACAATGAGAATATAATACCATGGTTAAAAAATTATTTGAGATAAATACAAAGTCTATACACTGATGCACAGGAAACATTATTTTTAATATCTACCACATTATACAAATTCAATGCAATTCCAATGAAAATATGCCAAAGTATTAACTACAGAAGTGCCTTACAAGAGTCCCAACAAGCCTAAGCAATTTTAACAAACAAAAGATGTAGTCATAAAATCAGAAGCTGAAAATATACCACAAAGCTGTAATAACCAACACTGGATAATACCAGCTCAATACGTTCATACACACAAAAAAAAACCAAAGAATTAAAAAATTCCTTTATATATTAGCATTCAACTGATTATTTTTATCTTTTAATTATATGTTTTTCTAATTTGGTATAGAGTTTCCCTATGCAGTGTGGACTTATAGTGATCCTCCTGTCTTAGCTTCCCCAGTGTGGGATTACAGGCACGTGCCACCATGCCCAGTTTGAGGGGCCAACATAGTATGCACAAGGGTTCCAGAGCCAGCTTACCATGCAGTGCTATGGATCAAATCTGGGTCCTTGTACTTGCCAGGTAGCTGGTTAGACTGCCAAGCTCTGTCTTTCCAATGTGTCAATTTTTAAAATGTATTTAGAACAGGATTTGCAAGATCACACTATATAGATCAGAGGTGCAGCAATTCTCCTGTTTTCAGCCTCCCAAATGCTGGGATAATAGGCATGTGGCACCATGTTCAGTTTCTGTCAACTGATTTTTAAGGTGAACAGGAATATACATTTGTGGACAAGGGTCACTCTTTCCCATAAATATTGCTAGAATATCACATAAACATGTGTAGAAAAGGAAATGGCTTTTAATTTTCACAGTGCTTATAAACTTAGGTGATTAACTTTGTTTGCCAAATTTATTACTTTGGGATGTTGAAGCTCACTTCTATGTGTGGCTAGGTGGTTTGTGGAGGACAACACTGGGGATTCTACCTGGTAACTAGAAACTTCTTCTCTGGAATTCTTCCTTTGTGCTCTGCTTCCTGTCCAACACGAAGTGCATATTTTGGTTCCATGGTTTTTGCACATGATGTCTCTGCGTGAAGTTATCCAAATAAGGATGGAAAACTCTGAAGAGATGGGCCACAATAAGACTTTTGTCCTTTAAATTTTCATGTACTTTGACCCAATAGGAATTTGTCAAATACACACAAAAAAAAAAACAATTCAAAGTGAATCAATGATGATCTACAAGTAACAGAAGAAATAATAAACTTACCAAAAGAGAAAACTGAAAAATTCTTAAGTGAGATTTGATAAATAAGAGGATTTGGTATAAAAATAGAATTCAATAGATTACATCAGAAGTTACAAAATGGGTGAAAATATGTGCAGCTTATCCATACAAATCAGAATACCCATAATTATAAGGAACCAAATTATTTCCAATACAATTCAAACAATTCAAATTAAAAAACAACAGTAGGACTAATAGACATTTGACAAAGACACAAAAGGACACAAAAATGGCCAGCAGATTTGTGAAAATATCTACTACTGCTAATAATCATGAAATGACAAACCTAAACACAATTAAATAAAATACTTCAATTTAAAAGTTTATAACCAGAAATTCCAAGTCAAATTTTGCCAAGAATATGGCAAAATCAAATATTTTAATACTGCCAACAAAAACATCAGTACAATGTTATGGAAAGCAATATGGAAGTTCCTCAAATAATTGGAAATAGGACATATTGCCCAGAAATGTGACTATTTTTTATGTATTCATGGAACTTGAAATCTTAATTTCAGAGAGATACCCATATACTGATATTTACCACATCACTAATCACAAGAGCAAAGTATTAATATTTTTAAATAGAAGAAGGAGTCTACTAATGGGTACTGAAAATGGATATATATATATATATATATATATATATATATATATATATATAATGAGATGTAGGGGACTGGGGAGATAGTTCAGTGGAATAAGTGCTTGCGTGGCAAGCACAGGGTCCTGAGTTCTATCTTTGGTATCATAATAAATAAATAAATAAATGCCGAAAATAAGTAATACGAAAATGAAGAGGCTGGGGAAATACCTCTGTAGGCAAGTGCCTGCCTGGCAAGTACAAGGTCATGAGTTTGAACCCCGGTCCCACAAAAAAAAAAAAAAAAAAAGAAAAAAAGAATGAGATGTTATTCTTTGATAAATATGCATAAAATTAAGCCACTAGCAGCAACATAAATAAAATTAAACTCTAATAAGTTAAAAATATAACTCACATGCAGGATGTCAATTACTAAAAGTTCTCTTTGATTTGAATACTCTCAAATAGTTGATATGATAGAAATGGTATACAGAGTAGGATTCATTACAAACTAAAAATGAGACACAGAAGGGAAATTAAGAGAGATTAAATATCAGAAACAATGCACATATTTTCACTCACTTGAGAAGCCAAGAAACAAATATAAAACAGAAAGAAAGAGGGCTCACTACTTTTTAAAGAAAAAGAAAGGAGAGGGGGACACAATGAATTCAGACAAAGAGCATCCTGATACAGTTAGAAAAGAGGAAACAATCTTGAATAATCCAAAATGATGACAGCAATATGAATGTTCCAAAACTACGCATTTAATATTTTTCAGAATACATAAATTTTTGTGCAGTTTTGCAAAACAAACTTGTGATGAATGTTGACAGTATTGCATAGCTACATAAACTATATGATTCTTAAACTTTATGTACATGTACTGAATTCTCATACTCTACCCCCACAAACATGTACACATGTGTTAAGAAATTCAAACTTCATGAGAGGTGAAACATGTAGTCATACTTGCTTCTTCAAGTCAATAATTTAGCAACTTAGAACTGGTTATTTTTATAAATGCAATCAAATCCAAAATGTAATTTAATATGGATTGAAATGTTTAGTTTATTTTCATTTTAAGATAACATAAAATGATTCTAAAAATGAATCAGTGAAGTTACTCAGAAAATTTCTCATATAAACTAGTAATGCAAAGAGATTTGATCTCATATATGTTAAAATGAATTTTTAAACAATAGTGAATGACAGGGAGCTGGGTAGATGGCTCCGAGGCACAAGTGCCTGCTGGGCAAGTGCAAGGTCGTGAGTTTGAACCCAGATCCCACAAAAAAAAAAAAAAAAAAAAAAAAAAAAAAAAAAAAAAAAAAAAAAAAAAAAAAAAAAAAAAAAAATAGTGAATGACATATAGCATTGAATAATTAGAAATAGGAAATGAAATACAAAATCCTATATATGAGCCAGATGTGGTGGCACACACCTGTAATCCTAGCACTTGGGAGGCTGAGGCAGGAGGATCAGTGTGAGTTTAAGAACAGCCTGGGTTACAAAAGTGAGTTCAAGTTCAGCCGGAACTGCACAGGGAGACCCTGTCTCAAAAAGGAAAAAAAAAAAAAAAATTCCTGTGTATGAGGCAAAACACATTTAAAAATTTTTTATATTATCTCTAATAATGTACACCAATTAGGAAAATATTAACTGTCAATCAGTGTTAGAAAATCTAGGGAAATGAACAGCAATTAATAATAATACTAGGAGACAACAAGATGGTTCATTGGTCCAAAGCACCTGCTTAGGAAAGCTCAGGCAACTGCAGGGACCACGGTTCAATCTCCAGCACCACATGCTGCGCCCGCCCCACTCCCTGGGCAGACTGAGCCAGCCATAATACAATACAGTACAGTACAGTACAGTACAGTACAGTACAGTACAGTACAATACAATACAATAAATACAACACAATTATTAATAATAATTCCAATGTATCAAAAATTTAACAAAGGTCAGCCAAAATGTCCACTGATTAAAGCACCTGCAAGCAGGTCCAGGGGTCCAGGGTTGGATCCTGGGGCCTACCATGCCTGCCCCACCACCAGCGCGCTGAGATGGCAGTTGAGACTGGACATGGTTTTGCATGCCTGTAATACCAGCTCTTGGGAGGCTGTAAACAGGCAGACCACTATGAGCCCAGTCTAGACCCTTCCGTAAAATACAAAAAGAAGAAAGAAAAAAGAAATGAATTGAACAGCAAAATATAAAGAAGAAATCATTGTAAAAAATACTTTATGGTCAGTAAGGAAGGTCAGCTACCAACAGATTTAATATTGTATTATTTATGTATCAATAATTTCTGCATGACTGCCTCATTTTAAGCATTCTGAAAACAGCATATACAAAACATCTTTCTAAATCAAACCACAAAGAATACATTTCCTTTTTCTGTATTGTTTAGGAAAGTGTCTACAGAATGTTCAGGGTCTCACTACTAGATCAGACTCCTAGTGATCTGCCTGCTTACAGCCTCCCAACAACTGGGAATATCAGACGTGCCCCACCGCGCTGTCTCAATTGCACTCTCAGCGTGCCCCAGGAGCGGGCCTGACACAGCAGGCTATGGGATCAAATCCCTGGCCCCTTCACCTACTTGCAGGTGTTTTAATCTACTGAGCTGGTTGGCCAGCCCTAAGAATACATTTCTGTAATGTAAATTTTCAGTAGATCATTAAAATATCTGAGGGGCTGGTGAGATGCCTTAGCAGTCTAAAGCGCTGGCTTAGGCAAGTTTAGGCCACTGCAGGGACTGTGTTTCTATCCCTGGCACCACATGCTGTGGCAGCCCCACCCCTAGGGAAGGCCATAATATAAAAATAAATAAACAAACAAATAAAAAATTAAAATATATAAAATATCTCAATGAAAAATCTATCAATCAATGAGAAATATTTCAATCCTTTAGAAAAAATAAAGGCATAAAATAAAATATCGAGTTCAATATATACCAGCAGAAACATTCAACCTCACATATACAGAAATGTAGTGTACAGTTTGTTGAGATTATGTTATGAAAAATTAAATTAAGACAAGTCCCAAAAGTGATAATTTTATCAATTGATATGACAATCAAAGAAAAGGTGATTCTTTTCAAGATAGCTAAAGATACTGGCAAATTTGCAAAGTTATTTACAATTCCCAAAGTACATAATCCGTAGTTTAATTGTTACATACATAGGAATTAATTTCACAGATCCATGTACAGCAAATTTATATGCTGAGATACTAAAATATCATTAATGATTTTATATAAATTATTGTACATACAGAATGACATGTTATTCTTTGATAAATATGCATATACTTCCGCCACTTTTCCAAAGGGTGTAAATTATTACAATAATAAACTTGCTAAAATATGTGTTTTTATATATTTATTTATTAGATCATATGAAAAATACAGAAACAAACTACAAAATATTTTAAGTATTCTATAATATAGACTTGCTGTTTGAACTACAGTATCTCCCTACTTGTTAAATTTTCAAATTTTCTGCTCGCTGATGCTAAGAAATAATACCCCCACCCATCCTGCTGCTGGCAGTATCTTAATCTCTGACATCTGTGAATGTTACTGTATGGAACAGAAGGAACTTGGTAGTAATTAAGCATATTGACATGAAAAGGTTTCCTTTGATAAATAAGCTTAATTACACCAGTGATATCACAACACCTGCCCTGGGGGTGGGGCTAGCATGATGAAATAAATCAGCCCTCACTGCTAACATCATATAGTTTCCTTAGTAGGAGAACCTGAAAGAGAAAAATGAAATCTGAAGGATGCAATAAACACTGGTAAAAGGTAATGAATTTATTCAAAAGGAAAGGTTCCTGAGTTGAGGAGGACACGGGAGGGAGTAGGGTAAAGAAATTTATCTATGTATGTGAGTAGGATTGTTTGGACAACTGTACTGTGTATTTCTGGTGTTGTATGGAAAGAAGGCATTAATGCTTTTGTTTCATCTTTTTTGTATTATTAATTTCTTTCTTTCGTTTTCATTTTTCTTCTAATTATGCATATATATATATATATATATATATATATATATGATAATATGAATGTAGTTACTAAAGAAGCCTGGAAGGAAGGACAGACTTACCACAGGACCTTCAAGATTGACATGACTAAAATCTTAATGGTGTATGAGTAATCTAGCCTTCCTAGCCAAAAAATAATAATTTGCTGATATCCATTAAAATTATTCGTTGTCAAAAACAGACAAAATTATAACATTAAAAAAAGTAGCATTTTTTACTAATTGTGTATAGGAAACAATGAATTTTGTATACATTTTCTTTATAATGTTACCTTACATACAAATAGTGTTTGTGAGAGCCATTTCTGTGCTAAATATGTACTTTTTTCAAAATTTTCTTTGGAATACTGCAATTCTTATATTCTTTTCTTTATTTTACTTTATTCTATTGTATTGTATTTTATGTATTTCGTAAAGGTTCTGACAACATAACACGGACTCATAATGATCCTCCTGCTGTCAGCCTATTGAACACTGAGATTGCAGGTCTGTTCCACCACACCTAGACTTGGTTGCTGGCTCAGGTTGCCAGGGGGTGGGACTGGCATGGCATGTCATGCTGGGAATCAAACCCTGGTCCCTGCACTTGCCTAAGCAGGGGCTTAATCATCTGAGCTATCTCTCCAGCATACTTCTATTTAAATACAACAAAAAGAATTCTACACTGTAGGATGTTTGTTTTGAGTTCTCATACACTTTTTTTTTTTAATGGGACCGGAGTTTGAACTAACGACCTTGCACTTCCCAGGCAGGCACTTGTGCCATGGAGCTATCTCCCCACCTCCTTCTCATATAGTTTTATAGAGAATCTAGCCCTAGATTTTTTTTGGTGGTATAGTGAAGTATCAATTATAAATTTATTTTCATGTAATTTTAAATGTTAGGTTCAAACATAACTTTTGTTGTGTTATTATTGTGTGAAGAACACATTATTTGAAATTTTATGCTGAAAATTTTTATTATAAAGCATAATATTGTTATTAAAGACAGCATATAGGTGAATTAAATAATTTATTCATGTTATTTAACTAAAATTTTGTATATGTAGAAGAACAACCCCCTACTTTTTGGCTTCCATTCATTCCCTAGAAAATTGTTTTTCTGCTTCTACTTACATTTGAGTAGTCAAGGTAACTTGCATAGGTAGAATCACTGTGTATTTACAATGTAAGATTAGTTTGCATGTTTCAAAAGAGCATTTCATGGTTCATCCACTTGTAAGATGCCAGGGGCTAGCGAAATAGCTCAGGGAACTAAAGTGCCTGCTTAGGAAATCTTAGGCAAATGCAGGGACTAGGATTTGATGCCCAGCACCACATGCCATGCCAACCCTGCCCTTTCAGTGGGCTGAGCCAGCCACAGAGTCCGTATAGTGGCATAGGCCTGTAATCCCAGTGCTTGGGAGGCTGCAAACATGAAAATCACTATGAGTCCAAGCTGCATAGTGTGACCCTGTAACAAACAAATACAGTATATTTTTTGCCAGAATCTGATTGTCATTTATGGCTGAAAAATATTACATTCTATTCATAGGACACAGTTCCTTGACCCATGATTTATTAAGTTGTTTCTACATCTTGGTTTCTCTGAGTATTTTATAATGAATGTAGGGTTTAGTAAATCTCTTCAATTTTATTGTTTTCAACAAGTAGTCGAAATTAAGTATAGAATCAGTTTGCTGAAAAGTATTTAAATTTTACTTTTGCAACTTGAGGAACCTTCATAGTTTTCAAGAGAGGCCATAATATTCTACATTTCCATCAGCAGTGTTGGCGACATGTTCTGGCATTAATTTTCATTTCTCTTATGGTAAATGTTGTTCAATATTCTTTCAGGTATCCATTGATGATTTGTATATCTTATTTTGGAGAAAAAGCTATTCAAGTGTTTTAGATATTTTAAGCAAGCTATTTGATTTTTTTAAAATTTTCTTTCATTAGTACATATTTGATGTGCATAAAGTTTACTTTCCACTTGGGGAGGAGGTGCATGAACGCCAAATCTCATGGTTCTTCATAACGCCCTTCTCCTCCTTGCACACTGCTCTCCTTCCTCTAAATCCATTTTACCCATTTCCAGCATCACTGTTTTTATTTTTAGTTTATCCATACGTCACATAATGTTACACTCATTGTTGGTATTTGTTACACATACATGGCATATCTGAAATTCTTTTATTTCCCTTTCGCTGTCCCTTGCCTTTGTCTCTTAGATCCTCTCCCCTCTTGTAAACAACTATCTCCCTATTTTCCTTCTATATGTCTGTTATTTTGTTCTTCATTTGTACTTCCCTTTCTTCAAGTGAGAGTCACCATATTGGATTTAGTGTTCTGTGTCTGATTCATTTTACTCCACATTATATCAATTCTCCTACAAAGGTCTCCAGATTATCCATCTTTATAACACAGTAGTGTTGCGTAAAAGACAGTATTTTCTTTATTCATTTGATGTTGATGGGTATACCGATTACTTTCAGGATTTAGCTACTCTGAATTATGGTGTTATAATGTTAGGATGCATGTATCTATATAATGTGATATGATTATAAAAAAGGGGAGGACATGAGCAAAATGGAAATTCTAATTTTTGTTCTTTCAGAAGTCTCCAGACTGATTCTATTAATGGTTATATTGCATTCTATTCCTAATAGTAAAGGAGGAGAGTTCTATTTTCACCATAGTCATGCCAGCATTTCTGATTGAATATTTTGTCAATGATTGCCATATTTTTGAGTGTAAGGTGGAATCTTAAGTGTATCTACTCACTTTAATTGTGCATTTTTAGTTGGATCTTGTCTTAGTTACTCTTCTCTCATTGCTGGAACAAACACTCAACACCAAAAATGAAAGAAGGAGAGATTTATTTAGCTCACAGTTACTGGAAGTTTCAGTCTATACTCAGCAGGATCCAAGGCAAAGAGGCACGATGCAGAGGCCAGCAGTTCATGGTTGTTGAACAGCAACAAAATTGTGACAGAGGTAACTGACCAACCAGGGCAGCAGAGAGAATCTGTCTTTCTGTCTCTATATTACATTCACACTGTCTGCCTCAGCCTATCCACCTTAGGCCACACCCATAATCCCAGAAGTGCTAAAACACATAATCCAAGTGGATCAAGAGTCAAGACTCAAACTCTAGAAGGCCGCCCTCCCCATGATTGCACAAGGCTTTGGGGAGACCACTAGACATAAACCCTAACAGGTCTTATTTGTTGTTTATTATTGTTATTTCTTATGCAGTTGGAGTTCTGCTCAGAAAATCCTTTGGCGAAAGTATAACTTTCAGTGCTTCACTTATTTTGTCTTCCAATATTATCACTATTTCTATTTTAATATTTCATACTTTTGTAGATATTGATTTTCGTTTAGGACATAGCAAGATAAATTGGCTCAGCTTTAATCTGTTGAATGCAGATACTCAATTTTTCTCAGTAACATTTGTTGAATGGGACATCTTTCAATATATCTTGGGCCCCGTTGGATAAGATGAAATAGCTGAATATATCTGCCTCTGTATGCTCTTCTTTGCTGTATTGACATACACATATCATGCTGTTTTTATCAATGTTATTTTGTAATAAGTTCATGTCAGGAATTATAATGACTTCAGTTTTGCTCTTCTTGCCCAGAGTTGCTTTTGCAATTTTTTATTTCTCCTGATCTCTCCTTTGTCTTCCCATTTAATTTTCATTGATTAATATAAGTAAATGCTGTCGATTTTTGTGTGCCAAGTTTGTACGCTGCTACATTGATACAATGATTTATTAATTAGGATTGTTTTGGTCCGAATTATTGAACCTTCTATGTAGAGTATTATTTTGCCATTTCAACTTAATAATAACTTGACCACTTGTTTTCTATTATGTGTCTCTTTATATCTTCCTCTTGGCTGATGGTTGTAGTTAATATTTAGAGACCTGTGTGAAACGGAAATGGTTATAGTAGGCATCCCAGACGTATTCCTGATTTTTCAGAGAAGGCTTTCAGGTTTTTTCCCCATTTAATGTGATGTTGGCATTTGTCTCAGTTCCATTTCGCTCATTGCTGGGGCAAGGTATATGACAGTCAAAATTAAGTAAAAAAAGGTTTGTTTAGCACACTTTGTGGAGATTGCAGTCTAAGATCAGCTGGTGACAAGCAGAGTAGCAGATGTCATTGGGTAGCAGTTCATGGTAGTAGAAAATAGAAAAATAGCAAGAGCAAAAGTGGAGGAGGAGTGGCAGAAAGCAAACCTCTTTCCCTTCCTTAAACTGAATTGAGGCTATCCACCTTATGGCAAGTGTAGCACTCACACTCATAAACCTAGCATTGGATCAAACTAACTCAAGAACTCTAAAAGGCATCCCATGCCTGCATGAGGATTTGAGATAACAATCACGCACAAATCATAATATACCACCGCTGCCCCCAAAGACTTATATATATATATCCCTTTATGCAATAGATATATTAGTCCATTTCTATGACTTGTCAAAGGCCCACGTTTTAGCATTTTTGAAAGTTTTAAGTCTCAAGTCCCTGATATCTAAGCAAACTCGAAGCTGTGAGCTCTGACACAAATGAAAAGTTAAGTACTTTTAACATTCAAAGGCACAAAAATACCCATAATGTTCCAAAAGGGACAAACAAGGGATACAAAGCATTGAGACCAAAGGAAGTTCAAACTTCACCAGAGCAAATATTAAACTGTACATCCACATTCAACATCCAAGGCAATATGTGGCAAAATGTGAGCTGCTTGTGGCCCTGCCTCTATGACACTTTTGGTGATGGCTTCCATGGCTTTTCTCGTAATGCTGATTTGCTCCTTTCTTGCAATTTTTCTTTAATGAGCCACCTTCCTGGATTTTGCAAACTTCTAAGCTTTCAATTGCACATTTCACTTCATCCTCACAGATTCACATACCACCTTGCAATAAAGTAGGGAGCTCTAAATATCTATTACATCCACATGTTCAAGTGTATGATTAGACAAAATGAAAGAAAATTTAATTTCCAATAGACTCACCAACATATCCAAGCAGCTGCATGTTCAGTGTACAGAAAGCTTTTTACTTTTACTTTTCATTAATCTAAAAAAAGACTGAAGTGTTGGGGAGATGGCTCAGTAGAATAAATACTTGGCAGTCAGGTGCAAGGTCTTGAGTTCAGTCCCCAGGACTGAAATACAATACAATACAATACAATACAATACAATACAATACAATACAATACAATACAATACAATACAATACAATACAATACAAAATAAAAATAAAAAGACTGAAAAAGCAGCTATGTTACTCCAAATATCTTAAGCACGTTTGTATGGAATCACAGTAAGCTTTCCATTATATACGCCATGTTATATTTCAACAAAAGCCGCCGTTTCTAAGTCATTGGTAACTAAATATTTCTAAATAATTGCAGTGTAGTTCTTATGGCTTCTATCCAGATCAAACCAGCTGATTATGGTATGAAACCTATACAATTTGCACAATCTGTGAGCTAAATTAAGCCTTTCCTTGCTTAATTTTGGAGGTCTGTTATTTTGTCTCAGCAATGAAGAAAAGTAACTAAGAGAATTTTGTACATGGAAGTAGGGTTATTGCTGTGATCATACCTGACTATGTGACTCAAGAGCCTTTGTGAATGGTTCATGAGAAGAGACAGGGAAACTTTAAAGTGTTATCTGAAAAAGCAGAGCTGGAATATCTTAGGCTGTTCTGTATGGGAGATTCTGTTTAGAGCTTAAACAACAAGAATGTTGATAGAAATCCTGCCACTAAAAGACCAGGTTTTTGAGGTTTCTTCTGGGAGGAAGGATTGCATTGCTTCTTGGGCAATGTTTGTTATGGTCTGGCAGAAAGTTTGTCTGCATTTTGCTTATGTCCAAGTATTTTTCCTGATACTAAGATTAAAGGTGATTAATTTAGTATAAGAAATGTTAAGACAGTGGAATGTTGAAGTAGGGGCTTGGATGTTGTTAGGGGGTTTAATTCAGATTTATGTTGAAAATCAAGAGTAAATGACCAAGCAGGATGAACTAAAATGTTCTGCATTTGATGAGAAAGGAAGCTTTAGAAAATCTGTGGACTAAAAAGATAGATCTGAGATCTCCACTGCCTGAGAAGGAACAGGAGAATAGAGAAACATACTGAATGCATCACAAGAAGCTGCAAATCTTCAAAGGCACAAAAAAAACATTACATTCCAAAAGGGATACAAGGGGATACAAAGCATTGAAACCAAAGGAAGTTCAAACTCCACCAAACTCCACAGCCTCAACATTGCAAAAGAGTGAAAGACTTTGCTTGAAGAGAAAACTACTTCCACAGCTGCGGCCATGTAAGGTTCCAGAATGGCAGCAGAACAGAGAATTTGCTCCTTGGAATTAGGATCAGAGTAATCAGTGATCCAGGCACTTTACTCTTACGCTCAAGAAAGTAGAAAACCTGATTATTGCTCCAGTCTGCAGTGGACTTCGGCATCATCCATATGACATTGGTTTTAGGTGCATGCAGAACACAAAAATTCTGATGTTAAGAAGTTTTCTGCCTAGATTTCAGAAGAAGGTTTGAGAAGCCAGACAATATGCCCATAAGAAGGAATGTGTGAACCTGTGTGTATCCTAAAGTGCAGTGGATAGCCCACAGGTTTGGAAAAGACAGGAATGTTGATCACCCAAGTAAAACTACAAGAAAGGAGCAAAATAGGTCTGAGAGAGACTTAATGGGAGCTACTGTAAGCGTCATTGAGGCATAGTCACAAGAAGCTCACAATTTATGACTGATTGTCTTGAATGTTTCACATGGGACTATAGGATTTAGTGTTTGCTCTGCTGGATTTTGGTCTTCCTTTGATCATAACAGTTTGTATTCCTTTGGTAGTCCCTTTTGGAATGGTACTGTTTTTTCTTGGAAATTGAATGTTAGATGTATTTAACTTTTCCATTGTTTGGTTTAGATCTCAGAAGAGACTTGGGGCTTGGACAGTTCAGCAGTAGTGAAATTGGGCCTTTGGCAAAGCTTTTACATTTTAGTCTTTGGGGAGCCAGGCCTGGAATATTATGGTTTGTGTTTAGGTGTTCCACCAGAGCCTCATGCAATAATGGAGGAGTCTTCCTGAGTTCATGAGGAATTCACCATGCAAGGCCGGGATTATGAGTGTGAGTGATACACCCACATTGAGATGGATAGCTTGAATGCAGTCTAAGAGAAGAGAAGAAAATAGGTTTGCTCTCTGGCACTGATCTTCCTTTTTTTTTTTTCATTTTGTTATTTTCTACCACCATGAACTGCTGCCCTCAGCCTTATACCAGTCTGTCTTATCATCAGCTGATCATGGACTAAATCCTCCACAAACTGTGAGCTAAATAAGCCTTTCCTTCCTTAACTTTAGATGCCGGGTATTTTGTTCCAGCAAAGAGTGGCAAATAACTGAGACAGTAGCATAAATACTTTTATTCCCGATAAATTTAAAACATATTTCCTAAAACACACCATTAATATCTCTTTTCTCTTCAAATATTTTAATTCATTTTTGTTAGTGTTGATAACAAGTAGTTGAGGAACCTTGAATTCTTTTCTAGCTCACAAATAAGTGTAGGAACTACTTGGTCACACATAATTGGCCACTTACATAATTCTAGGTATTTTTAAACTGCTCCCCAACCCAGAATAAAGAAAATAGATATAAGCAAAAATTAGAAGTGACAAAACAAGTAAAAGAATACCAAAGTAAACCTAAACAAATTGGTTCATGAAAACAACAGAACAAAAGCAATAAAATGACTACAAACATTTTCTATCCTGAACCATTTTCATATCAGTGATACTCAATGTACTGCACTGATTCCACATTTCCACACTTGCTGAAGGCTGTCGCCTCATCCTACATGGCCATGGTGATGATTCATTGGTCCCAAATGAACAGCACGAAAGATATGAAATGTCTCCTTGTGACTTGTGTTCAGATGTCCCCAAAACGTCATGCAGTCCTGGGTAAGGAAAAGCTTTTTAGTTGAGGCTGCATCTAGAGTGCGTAGTAATTGGAATACATTTTTGGCATATAATTACTGAATAAGTGACTGATTGGTTTGACTTAGTTCTAGTTAGGATTAGGGGTGTGAGTAGCCTGCATAAATGTAAGGGCCAGATAGAGCTCTGTGTGCTTTCACCAGCCTGTTTGCCTTAGAGTACTTCTCTGCTATGCTATGCCACCCTGTCATGGTTTCAGCAGATGGTGGACTGAAACTTCTACAACTGTGGGCCAAGTCAGTGTTTCTTCCTTTAACTTGAGGTGTATTTTGTCTCAGCAATGAGAAAAGTAACTAAAACAGTCCCCCAAATGAATTACTTTTCATCCCCAAAGAGCCGCAAAAATGATCTAATGACCAGATTTTCAGCTAGCCAGGAAGCAACAGCTCCTCTTCCCAAGTGCCTCCTGTGATCCATGATTCTGGGGGCGTGGGCTTACCTCCTGGATGGCTATCCCAAACTGTGGCCATCCACGTAGATGCAGATGCTCAGGTTCTTTTGCTTGCTAATGAGGAAATCAAAGGAGGCTCTAAAGTTGTGTAAAAATGAAAAAAAAAATCCAAAAATGTTCAAGAAGATGGAGGGGGTTATTTGCCTGAAATCAAAATTTCCAGCAAATTTTGTAGTTTTTTTTTTTAATTATTGTTGTAGTTCTGTATATTTTTGACCATTAAAGACAGAATCAGTTTGCATTTTTTCCTCCATTGTATATTAATTTTTTTTGCCTGTTGAAGATTTTTGGCATAATGAAATCCCAGCTGTCTATTTGTGTTCTTTTTGCCCTTAGTTTTCAAGCTATAGGCAAGAAAGAATTGTGAAGAATGACATAAAAATAGTTTCTTTCATACATTCTTCTAGGAATATCATAATTATGAAATAATTGTTATAAGTTAAAGACATTTTGAGATCTCTAGATGATAGTCACTTTTATTCTCTTGTTTGTAGAGAACAGTTTTCCAAATACCATTTGTAGAAGAGAATGCCTGACATTTATCATGCTTATTGAAGTTCAATTGACTATATACAAGTAGATATTATATTTTTATGTATTTAGTACAGGGTCTACAGAGTCTCCCTACACAGATTGTTCATGTTTTAATTGCTGTAACTTTCTCTTATTGTTTGAAAACAGAAGTATGTTTTCTCCTGATGTAGGGGATGGAGGCTCTCAGTAGCTTAATTTTATCCTGACTCATGTATTTTCAGTTTAATCATCTTATCAGTAGAAGCAGAGTCAACTTTATGTGACCCCTCCTGAGGAATGGGGGCAGAGCTAAGTCTACTGTCCATGATCCCAGCTGGAGTGTCTCACTCCCTCCCATTCTTGTTAAGATATCATAAAACATAAGAAAGGTAAGGAGGAATACAGAACCAATTGCAAAGAAATGTATTAAACTCTAAGTCACCACTAATTCTCATGCCCCAGCCTCAGCCTGAGCTACTATAGTAACAGCTTATAACTACCGTTGTCAATATGGGGCACTTTTTGTTGTGGTTGCCCTAGAAACAATAACAACAACAAAAAAGGCATTTAAAGGAGGCAAAGCAAAGAAAGGGGCTGGATGCTTCCTGTTTTGTTAAACTAGGATGTGGTCAGTGACTAGTTTAAATAGGATTAAAACTCTGTTTTGTCATGTTGTTGTCTCGTGAAAATTATCTCACACTGCTTCACTAATTGATTATTTTCTTCCAGCTCTCTGTGTGTTTTTTTGTATAAAAAATCATCTTCTTTTTTTCCTATCTCTGTAACATAGGCTGTTTCCATATTTTTTCCTCTTTTGTCTCTAGTTTATGCATTTTGTTTTTGAAAAGGGGCATAGCAGTGTAGTTCAGGATGGACCTGAACTTACGATGTAGCTCAGGCTAGGCTTGAATATATAGGAATCCTAACTCTGCCTCCAGGTACTTGGTCTATAGGCATGTACCACACATGGGAATACCTTTATTGACTTTACCAATATTTTGTACTTTTCATTACACAATTGTCTTTCATCTTGGTTTAAATTTATGTATTATCACTTCGATACTTAAATATAATTTTTGTATTCAAAGTATTTCTGGATGATTCATTTATAGTATACACAAATGAATTTATACTTTGTACATTAAATTTTCACACTCCATGACTTTAGTGAAGACACCTGTTAACTCTCAAATGCTACTTTTCAGCCTTTAGAATTTTCTACATATGAATCGTTGCCTGAAAACATGCAATTTTATTTGTTCTCTTTTTCTTGTGAATTAATCTGATTAGCATTTCCAATACTGTATTAAATGTAAATTCTGAGGTTGTATGCTTGCATTGACAGTAGTCTCTCCAGTTCAGCTATAATAGCAAAGATGAATTTTAAAACTTCATTTTCACTTTCAAGTCACAATGTAAAGATTTTACTTAAAAATATTAATTGAATCCATTAAAGTGTTAACTATTACTTTCAATTTCTTCCTTCTTAAAACATGACAAATTTTTTTCCATAGTTATTTTGAAGCGGCCCATGATAATGTGTCTTATACAGAACCATGAAATTTAAAAATAAGAAAAAAGCTTGTCAACATCAATTTTGAACTTTCAGTATTATCTTACATCTGTCTAGAGATTACAGATTTTAATACTTATGGTTTTACGTAAGTTTAATACTTATGGTCATTTGGCTATAATCAATTTCCTTATATTTAAGTTCTGTCTCCTCTTGATCATATGATACAAATAAGATTGTTCTGCCTGTTTGTAGCCAATTACATCTAGAGTTATATTTTCTTGACCTTTGCATAACAATTCACCTCATCATTTACTACCCATCAAATCAAAATTAATTCCACTCACAAAGATCTATAGCATACCTAGTCAATAGATATTTTTATATATTCAATTTCATTGCCTTTATTGTGAAATCTATATTCAATTTTGTAGGTTGCTTGATGTATATTTGACTTCTGATTAACTACAAATACAATTTCTTCATCGGAATATACTTCAATTATTTGACAAACTGAATTTCTATTCATAAATTTGCTCTTCTTCTTAAAGATATACCAACACAGCAAATAAACGTTTTAGCTAATGTACCCAAAAGGCTTGCTGTTACATACAAAAATTTTACTTTTTTTTAGATACGGTCTTGCTATGCATTTCAGGCTGGTCTTGAGCTCATGTTTTCTCCAGGTTGGTCTGGAATTCACAGAAATTCTTCTGTCTCATTCCTCAAGTTTTGAGATTACAGGTGTGTGCCACCATTTCTGGAAAAACGTTTGAAAGAGATCTTCTTGAAATTAAAATTTACTGAATATGTGTAAACAATTATTTGGAATTAATTAATTTAGGATAAGTAATATAATTAGCACACTAGTCTGATACTATCTTTATTATAACTTTAACTATAAATTCTTGTCTAATCATAAAGCTACCATATATCTAATTATCTATTTTGTAATTTTCAGTGGTTTAATATTTTACATTAATTTTAAAATCTATTGCAGATGAATAATGTGTAGTTTCAATTTCCTTCTTCACAATTTTGTATTACTTTTTTTCAAAATACACTTAACTATTTTTATTGCTAAACACACATATACACACACACATAAAATGATAACTGTGTCTTGTGATTATGAATTTCAGAGGTAGTTTCATGGCATGGACCATTTCGAAGCATGTAGAAGGGCAGCCATCTCCATCGCCACCACACAACAAAAAGATTATCTGATGATATTACAAAAGAAGCCAACCAGTTCAATGTAATATAAATAATAATTAATAATCTAATTGCTTCATTTTATTCTTCCATACTTTAACATACAGAGAGTTTCAAATATTGTGTTATAGGTACCACAGAATACATACATGTTTAGCAATATTTCTGGCTACATATTGCATCAGACACACCCTAACTACAGCACAGAAAATGATGGTGTGTTAGGCCCATTAGCATCAGTATTAGATAGGACTATGTTTTTTCAACCTCTATTAATATGAAACGGAACTTTTCAGAGTTTTCTTAGCCCTACAATTTCAGCCAGATTAGTTCTGTGATGTATTTCATATTGTCCAAAGCCACAAATGAGTTTTTTTTTTTCTTACTACAGAGTTCTCTTAACAAATGTGTCAATGTATATTTAATTTATTATGGTCTTTCTGTAAAAATAATTCACATAATAATTGTATATCTTTTAAGCATAAAATTCAGTGGTGTTAGAATAGTTTTATGACCATCATTAATATTTGATTTAGAAAATTGCACCGCTCATTCCCCAAATCCACCCATCTTGTTACTCACTTCTTCCTTTCTTGAATGTTATTCTCTGAAATCCTTAATCTTTTTATGTCTATAGAAGTGTCTTTCTGCATAGTTCACAACATATAAATCAAAATGAACTATAAAATCAGAAAAATATGTGAATTAAAAATATATTTTAGAAGTAATATTATCATTATAAAAATATTATATGCAAATGTTCTTTTGCAGATGGTTGACTTCATGTGAATAAAAGGTTGCTTACATTTGTACTTTTTATTCTGGAATTTGAATATTCAAGTATATTCAAACTATTCTAAAAATAGTTGCAAACAGTGGAATCATGTGCTGATAAGAATATCTTTTTCATGGAAAGGAAAGAACACAAATTTACTAAAACTTTAGGTCAATTACAAAAGGTTAACTTGTCAGTCATGGTGATGAAACATGGAATGATTTTGGTATGAAATGATTCTATGAAATAGAATTGTAGTTACTTCTTTTGACATTACTTATGATAATTTTTAATATTTAAGTAACATAATTATATTGATAAATAAATGATTCCTATTAAATGTTTAAAAGCTCTTATTTTGTAAACTGTAATTAATAGATATATGTGAAATGAGTAGACGTTAACTTTCTAAAATAATTTCAAAGGGAAAGTATTTACATTTTAACGGAAGAAATAATTTACATTTTGAAAGACTATAGAATTAGTTGTTTAAAACTTTAGACATTTTTCTTACTCTTCTAAATTAATACTATAATGCACAATAAAATCAGGTATAAAATAAATTATTAAATTATGTAGTTAAATGTAAAAATATCAATTATATTTAATCACAAAGAAAAATATTTTATGGAAATATTTCACTTTATAATATATCAAAAGAAAATTGACTTTTTCTGCTTGCATTTAGTCATAAGCATTTTCCCTTAAAATAGTTGAAAAAGATAATTTTGCCCATATCCTAATTTTGCTTAGAGGTTTTAGCTTAGAAGTTCTGCACAAAGTACAATGAATTCTTAATTCAAGAAATTAATTAGGCAGATAATGAGGAATGTAATACATAACATTTCTAATTCAGATAAATAAAAAGAGCTCCAATTCTGAAAGAATATCATCCATCATGGACACATCTTACATTAAGTTTATTGAAAAATATAAATAGCATCACATCTAATGTAACAACATTAGATGAATTCTATTGCTAATTTTGTTTCATGAAATTAGATTTCACTTTGACTCTCATGTGTAGCTTTCTGTGGAGTTAATCTTAGGACATTATTCATTTTTGAAAGTGTTAATGGACCATAAAGAATTTTTGATATCATTAGATATATTACCTAGGCCAGGTGTTACATGTACTCTGCATCTGCCCCGAAGTTCATTTAAGAAAATGTAAATCTTTACGCTCTTACATCATGCAATATGTTTCTATAGTCAACGTTATCCTTGAACATGTTTAATTTTGCTTTAACTTTTTATATAATATAAACCTTATGCATGAATATTGAATTTTATATCTCATTATATTTAGTTACATTAGGTTATTTCCAGCTACACAAACATAAAATTATATAGTTTTAATATGCCATATGATGTCATCCCTTGTAATCTAATTCCTGGAAGACAAATCCTTTAGATTTTTCTTGAAATACCTTTAAAGTGTACATTGTTTTGGAAATGCATGATTTTTCTTTCTGTCCACCTTTCTTTCTTTCTTTTTTCACTAGTGCTAGGGATTCAATCCAGGTCTCCAGGCAGAGTAGGCAATTGCTTTGCCATTCACATTCATTTCCATCATTACTTTCCATATGTTAAAAATCATATATGAATATGTGTCTCCATGTATCACTCAAGCAGAATTTCTATTAAGTAAAAAAAAGGTATAATTCAAAATAAGTTACATAAAATATAATAACTCAGGGAAATATTTGATTTTTTTTTTGAATAATGAAATTATTTCAAAGTTACTTAGGCTGTGGCTGGGGAAATAGCTCCGAGGCACAAGTGCCTGCTGGGTAAGTGCAAGGTCATGAGTTTGAACGCTGGTCCCCCCCCCCCCAAAAAAAAAAAAAAAGTTACTTAGGCTAAAATCTAAATATATGCATTCATAAAAGTAATTGCATT